>QFET01001220.1:0-15242 GCA_003316355.1 Tuber calosporum | reverse complement strand
TTTTTTTTTTTTTTTGTCAAGAAACCTCTGCAGTGGTAAAGCCACAGCCTGGGCGTGCTGGCCTCCAGAAGGATGTCATATGCGCAGCTGACCGGACGGACGGAAGGTGTGACCACAGACAGCGCAATACGAGTTGCACATTGCTTGGGGTTCCAATCGATTGGAACAGCTCATGGGTATTGCTCCAGGCTTATCGAACAAGTGTGAAGGGCTAAATAAGGAGGGACCTAGAGGTGCGTGAAGCGCCAAGCGACAAGTAGCCACAGACCTGGTAGTCTTTTGCCCCCATAACTGCACAAGCATGGGTGCCATAGGAAAGGTGGATAATTGAGGCAATAGTGCGAGCAGAGTAACTTTAGATCTCACAATGAGACCCTTTCCACAAGCCTATAGAGCTCCAAGTTCGGTCTTGTACGGTAGGACCGTGAGGGTTACGGTAGTGGATGTTTTACCCCGCGATAGCCCTCTCATTCGGAATGGTGGGGGCGGGGTCGGAAAGTTGATGAGAAGGAGCTTGGCAAGCGATTGAGAGGAGGGGGAGGACATTTCTCTAAGTAAGGGAAGGAGGAGTTAATCTCATATCATAGGGAGCTCGGTAGGCTGTTTATGATTTAGTTTGTGAATGCTGTGTAGGTCTTTTCTAGGTTGAGATTGTGTTCGTCTAGGAGAGAGTTTGTGTGATAACTCGGAAGGTTTGGGTTAGATATGACGTCTCTCGAAAAGGGTAATCAATATCAATACGCCCCTTCCAGAAACAAACTCCCTTCCTATATCATATCATACTACACCCGATACTTACTGCAACGTTTATTTGAGAAAACTTCGGGATACGCAAGGGTGCGATCGACTTTTCGTTCTCTCATTAGAATTAGCAGGGGATCGTTTCCCAAGACAGGACTAGAGTGGCTCTCGGTCCAAACAGTCAACCCGGCCCCGAGAAGAAAAAAACTGGGATAAAAACCCCACCAACGGCACCCAAAATTCAGAGACGCCCACCTCCCTACCTCCCCCCGCTCCATCCACCAACTCCACAAAAATGGCCGATCACCCCCTAACAATCGACATCCAAAACCTAACTTACACCTTCGCCGACAATTCCGTCGGACTAGAAGACATAAACATCAACCTCCCAGCCGGCTCGCGCACACTTCTAATCGGTGCGAACGGGGCTGGTAAGACGACGCTACTCCGCCTCGCCTCAGGCAAAAAACTCACAACCCTGGGCCGCATACGGATCGGCGGCGTGGACCCGTTCGCGCATGGGCTGGAGGGCGTGACCTATCTTGGCCTAGAGTGGGTTCTGAACCCGATCGTACGGAACGATATATACGTGCACGAGCTCCTAGCGAGCGTGGGTGGGGGCGCGTACCCGGAGCGGCGCGATCAGCTGGTGCGCATCCTAGACATCGACACCGACTGGCGAATGCACATAGTTTCCGACGGGGAGAGGCGGAGGGTGCAATTGGCAATGGGCTTGCTCAGGCCTTGGTCCATTTTGTTGCTCGACGAGGTCACTGTTGACTTGGATGTGCTTGCGCGCTTTAGGTTTTTGGAATTCTTGAAAGAGGAGACGGAGACTCGGGGGTGCACTATTGTCTATGCTACGCATATCATGGATGGGATCGCGGGGTGGCCGACGAATCTGGTTAGGATGGCGGCGGGGAGTGTTAAGGCGGTTGGCACGGTGGCTTCGTTTCTGGAGGAGGCTGGGAGGGAGGGGACTAGTGCGGGCTGTGGCAGTGGAGGGGTTATGCGGAATTCGGCATTATTGGATCTAGCGCTTGGCTGGTTGGCGGAGGATTTGGAGGAGAGGGGGCCCAGGAATAGGGAGAAGAGCGGTCAGGTAACGTACGATAATGTCGAGAAGGAACCCTTTTAACCTGTGGGGCGTTCACGGAAGGGACGGCTCCGGAAGCTTTCCTCAACTGGGTTCTATGCTCGAGCAGATGGGGTCCGATTAGGTTTGTCGGCGGTTTCTTAGACTTTCGCATTCTTCAGGTGCGCGCCCGGGGGGCATGCATCACACATAGCTGGTGCAACACGGTAGGTAGATATGGCGTGGCAATGGTCCGACGATACCTTTGTTTGTTCATGTCTTTGCTACCTCCATAAAGCTCGCTACATAACTGTGCTTTCAAGCAATGGAGATACTGTACACTCGCACGGAAGAATCCTCACTGCTGACTGCCATCTCCCTCTTTCCTAGTTGGCCTTTTGTTGGCCGCCAGGTGATCTGCGTAACTGACTTATCAGGTGTAACACTTTATCCCGATTCATCACAATTAGTCACTCGCATTCATCTCTTGCGGATTGGGGCTGGTCATACCTATCATCTAGCTTGATGAGCAACTCTAGATTCGCCCAGTTACCTACTTTCACATGATAAACGTACAGTCCTCCATCCTCTAGACCTATCGCAAGCCAGCACTCCCCCTCTATTACCTCGTCCACAAAGTCCAGCGCCGTGATTGGTACCTCGAATTTTAGCGCAGCTTGGTTCACCCATCCCCTATCTTCCTTCTGCCATATTTTGACAGACTTATCTCTGCTCGCAGTTGCAAACACACCCTCAACGGGAGCCCACTTTCCATCCCATATAATCCTAGTGTGGCCCTTTTCTCTCATCTCAATTAGTTCCCATCCCGCTTCTCGCTTCTCAAACACGGTCCACGCACGATCCCTGCCCACGCTCAATAACTGGCTCCCATCAGGGCTGAATGCTATCCTATGGACTGTGAGAGAATGCGATTTCAGAGGAGGTTTTATTTCCTGCCAGGTGTCTGTTTCGAAAAGTCTTATAACTGCGTGATCTATGGTGCTGGCTTTACACGCTGTTGCAATGAACTTCCCATCTGGTGAACACGATACCGCTGATATCTCGTATCCGTGGCCGTAAAGCTTTTCTCTCTCGGGCCAGAGTGTGTGTCTGGCAAGGTGATCCTCAAGGGGTGGGTGATTAAGGTTCTGTATAATTGATGTTGGGGATCGACCGAGTTCTTGTTGCTCTGTGTTTTCATCATCCTCTTCCTCCGGGTCACTCCCGTTGGGTGATGAGAAGGCTGTTGAGCCATCGAATGCTTTGTTGGATAGTCCTAGGACTGGGACGTTGGCTGCGTCTGGCATTAATCCCTAATCAATCACGAGCAGCTATTAGAAACCGATAATTAAGGTAGGAGAACGAGGTCTACTTTTGATGGCTCTTTTATGCCGCACAAACTCTCAAGCAGTCCGGCGATGGTTTTCGGCTCATCGAAGACCCTCAGTAGTTTCTCGTCTGCGCCAGAAACAAACCTGTTCCCGCCCAGGCTAGCTATACAATTGATATCATACCCATGGATCTGTGGCCTCGAAAACTCATGCCAAGAATTTAGACCCTCATTCTTCCTAACCCATTCCGCAGAGAGCCTCGTAGTCTGGTCCAGCCCAGTCGATAGTAGATATCCACCTGACTTTCCCCACGAGCAGCCCATTGCCTCCTTCACATGCCCTCCTATACCCACACTCTGAGCCCATCGGCCCTCCTGGGGGTTGTATTTCCAAAGCCTCCAAGACCCAGTTTTACCTAGTGCTACGACTGCCTTCCTGTCCGGACCCCACAATCCCATCCACAGGCCACCGGCAGAACCGGTTGCAGTAGAGGCCCCCTTATAATCAGATATCTCCCCTAACCGAGATGTAGTGAGCCAGATTCCTGAGGATTCTTCGGGTGCCCAGATTGACAGTGAGTTATCGGCAGACGTTGACAGTAACATCAAACCTGGCTCATCTGCTGTCTGAGGCCTCCATACTGCAGTGTATATCCAATCTTCATGGCCCATGAGCAATGCCTCAAAAGTGACGGACCAAACTTTATCACCCTCAGCTCGAAGCTTGTGAGCTTTGTTAGACAGACGGGTGCTAAGACCGAAGGTTTTACTCCCTCCTTCTACCACTGCCGGTGGTAGCTCTTCTCCCGGATGTATGCGCCACAATCGGATATATTTGTCCTGAGACGCAGAGGCCAATATCAAATCGGATTCTGGATTAGAGTAGTTCTCAGGAGCGAATGTAAGAGATCGGATCCAATTTTCATGGCCGGATAGAGTAGCTTGGTGAGAGAACTGGTATGAAGACGAGGAGGATAGATATATTGAGATTGATGATGCAGACCCCGATACTGCCAGCATAAGGGCTGGGGAACTTGATGAAGGCGAGGGGAGGACCGATAATGCTAACGCCAAGGGATAAAACTTGGGTGCGGTAGAGAATGTTTGAAGAAGATTCACATCTAATTTCCCTTTAGATAAAATTGAGAGACTGAATACAGCAACTATCCCATCCACCGAAGCCGATGCAAATACTGAAGGAAGCCGAGAACATGTTGCGATAGCGCTTACAGAAGCCTTGTGAACCACCTCAACAGGATGGCAAAGACTAAATGAATCCGAATTTTCAGGGCATTGCCAGATGCGGAGCGACTGATCAACCGATCCAGAAATAATGATGTCCTTCACTAAACTTTGGCCGGGTAGGAATCGAACAACATTAACGCGATCAGTATGCCCTTTGAGGGTGGAAAAGACTCCTCGATACTGGGGGTCCTGAGAGTTTATAAACAAACTTAGTCATGTAGTCAAAGGAAAGCAGGACTTCACACCAACCAGTGGATTCCACAATGAAATGCATCTTCCGGCACCGAAAGCGAGAAGCCCGGAAGACGACCAATCCGCCGCGGCTGGGTTCCGATTCCCTCCAATAGAAATATATGAGCAACTAGCCTCCGTCATGACACTAAACGATTTGCGGACGGATGTTTCTATCGGGGTTGGAGCAGGTAACGGAGGTGGAAAAAAAGTCTAGTGGAAGCCGCGGGGTGAGCTTTGCGGCTCTTGGTGGGGCCTACTATCAGCCGCATCGTGTAACATCGCCTATGATGGCCTAGCTTGCACACCAGCCACAAAAGCTCCTTTCAACAAGAAAATCAAAAGTTAAAAATAGGCGGGATCTCAGCTTTCTCTCCCTTCAGCCCCTTTACCTACCTCCCCAGATCTTCCACTTTATCACCAAAAAAAACTCCTTCCAAACCACCTATTCTTAAGCTGTTATTCACTGTGCAACATACGATAAACCCAAAGTTAAAAAACTTACCGCCGTTGATACTCCCTGTTATTTAATTATATCTGCACTTTCAATCCACTCTAGATCCCGATTGGCCGCCATCGGTTTCCCTGTCATCCTGCTATCTTTTTGTGTGCTCCTGGTCCGCAATCTCACTGATTGGATTTTTTTCCTTTTTTTCTTTTTTTCTTGGCAAGGACATCCTTTGTGCTTCCCCTATCTCTCTACAACCCTTCCTCTCCCTCTTACAAAATCCATCTCCCTGTGTTTTTCCCGTTGAAATATATACCCTCTAACTCCCCTTACCTCTTCCATTTACTCCTTGCGGCAACATCCTCAACTCACTCAGTCATTCATTAGTACTTCCATCCCGTTTTTTCGTTTGGCCTCTTTATCCGCCCGCCCCAGCCGCTACTTACTACAGCCATCTTCAACTGCCATAGCGAGCTCGTTCTAGCCACCTAAGCTATAAAGCGTTTACAGTAATGGCCGAAAAAGAGAAACAAGAAGCTTTCCGTGTCGATATCCCTAGCAATGATAAGGGGTTTTCTCCTCCTTCGCCACGTGGACCTCCTGCAGCCCCGGCAGTGAGCAATCCGTTGCTTCCAATTATCTGTTACTGCGGAGCCAGTATTCTCATGACCGTGACGAATAAATATGTGTTGTCGGGATATGACTTTAATTTGAATTTCTTCTTGTGTATGGTGCAGGTAAGCATCCCGCTTTATCTTTCTCTCTCGTATTCTCGAGGCCGACCATATCGAGCGCCTACTGATCAACCTAACTTCTTAGAGTCTTGTTTGTGTGGCTGCCATCGCCATTGGCAAATCAATGGGTTATATCAAGTATCGAGACTTCAGCATGGACGAAGCTCGAAAATGTATGTGTTTTTTCCTTGAACCTCTCTGAGGCTAGTGTGGGCACACTGTATAACAATTATTTTGCAGGGTTTCCCATCTCTGTTCTTCTAATTCTTATGATTTATACTTCCTCCAAGGCTCTCCAGTTCTTGTCGATCCCAGTCTATACCATATTCAAGAACCTAACCATTATTTTGATTGCTTACGGTGAGGTTCTATGGTTTGGTGGCTCTGTAACCGGAATGGCGCTCTTTTCCTTTGGCTTGATGGTTCTTTCTTCCGTCGTTGCGGCGTGGGCTGATATCAGCGCTGCCATCAACAACTATGGCCATAGCTCCACTGAGACCGCCGCTGCTTTGAGCACACTAAATGCCGGATACATCTGGATGTTGGTCAATTGCTTGAGCTCTGCAAGCTATGTCTTGGGAATGAGGAAGAGAATAAAGTTGACTAACTTCAAAGATTTCGACAGTATGTCTCTCTTCATTTAATTACATCGTACATCACTGATGTTTCCTTATAGCTATGTTCTACAATAACCTTCTTTCCATCCCTGTTCTTTTCTTAAGCTCTCTCTTCTTTGAGGACTGGTCTTCTACCAACATCAACCTGAACTTTCCTGCGGAACGCCGTAACAACATAATTATTGCCATGATCTTCTCTGGGCTCTCCTCCATCTTTATCTCATATACTTCCGCATGGTGTGTGCGGACCACCTCGTCCACCACCTATTCCATGGTCGGTGCTCTTAATAAGCTGCCGCTTGCTATATCCGGATTGATCTTCTTTGATGCTCCTGTCACTTTCTTCTCCGTCACGGTAAGTTTTTCTCCCCGTCTCCGATGGGCTACTTCCTAAACCATATTCTAGGCTATTGCCATTGGCTTCTTCTCTGGGGTCGTTTACGCTCTTGCGAAGGTAAAGCAGTCCCAGTCAAAGGCTGGAGTCCTTCCAACGTCCAACCCTACCATGAGTGCTAGCTCTCAGAGCATGAGAGACGGATTTGGTCAGAAGTCGTAATACGATTTGGGTTTTTGGTGGAAGCGCATAAAGCACACATGGTTCGAGTTAACGAGAGAAGGGAAATAGAGCCGGATAAAAGTGGTGTCTGTTTCCCAGCCATTGTCGAGTGGATTTGGTATGGGTTGAGATGGTAATTGAAAGGGATCTTACGTTTTGTTGTTTTTAAATTGATAAGCGATTCTTGCCATATATTTCCTGGCGTAAAAAAAAAAAAGATAGTTGGGTTTTCTGAAAAAGATTTCTCTATGGCATTTGCTTCTCTTTTTTTTTGCTCTATCTCCTGTACCAGTCACTTTTTCTTTCCAGGAGGATTCGTTTCATTTCTTGTGCATTCTTGTTGGAGAGTATCATTAGTATTTTTATTTAGACTTTTTTCTTTCTCTCCCTCGGACTAGATACCGTAACCGTTGTACACAGGGACCGTTACCAAGGGGGTCGCTATCAAGAATATGCAGCTTTCGGAGTCGGTTGAGATCATGAGAACGCTCTCTGGCCAATTAGCATGAGAAATCAAGTTTGATTGCCTCGTTCGCTTTGACGTTCATTTTCTTCCGTATATAAGGTACTGCCATAGAATCTCGTATAATCCACTACCTCCATTAGGCTTCTAATCTCCGTGTTTAGAGACAGAAGCCCCTATGAAGGATTGTGTTCTCTTCATAAGCCAAAGCCTAAGTGCGCTGAGTGCGTTGGATCTCATGATCTGGTATTCGCAATTCTGTTTGCCTGTTGAATTGGGCTTATCGTGGGCTGGTGCTGGGATTGGGGGAGATTACGGGTAGAGGCTAGGAGGACATGGTGGGTTTTAAAGTAGGTCAAATGGTATAGTGCAGTGCTTGAGGAATAACATCTCGAAACACCCCGCTCCGACCATGAACTATCATACCGTAAGAACTATCATACCGTACTTGAACCGTGTGCTATGAAGTCCAAAATTCCCTTCTCTGGAAAGGGGGGGGAGCAAAAAACACACCAAAAACAGAGCCCCTTTCCCTCTCCTGAGGGAGAAGAAAAAAAAACAAAAATTGCCTGACCTTACCGAGAGAGGAAACTCCAACGACATAGTACACGATTCAATTATTCAACAATAATGAATGCCTCGACGGAATACCAGCAAATTTTCAGATTATCAGGGTGGGCAAACCTAAGGGAAAAAAATGAGCTCTTTTTTTTTTTTCATTTTTTTTCATTTTTTCATTTTTTCATTTTTTTTTCTGAAATTTGAAAGCTCTTGAACTGCCTTCAAGAGTTGAGTGCCCATTGTATATATAAGTTTCCACAACGGATATCGAACATGAAGTATTATAATGCGAAGAACCTTCCAACACCTGAAATGGCTGAAAAATTGTAGATGAAAGAACAATATGGTACTGCCTGGCAAGAGCGAATGACAAGCCATGCAATCAGACCTTACCTGAAGTATCACACCCAATGATATAATATCATACAATATATTATCATTTCGATCAACAAAGCCAGGAAGAGACATAAGAAGGGCAAAAACCATATTGGGGGTGAAAAAAACCCCCCGAACAATCACGCCATCTTGAAAACCGTTTAGGTGATCAAGTTTTTTTTTTTTTTCTTTCAAGGGCAGTGATTGCGATTTGGTTGGGTTTTAAATTACGAATCGAAGGAAACTTTCCAATTTTGCCAGTATAGTATCTCTTTAACTCGATGTAGGAGGGGGGGGGGGGGATTCGGCACCGCACTACCAAACACTACACGCGATACCAGAGACGTACGGTACGGTACCGTAGGATGACAATCTGGTGCAAGTACGATTATATTACATGTGAAAGAGTGGTCGTTATCAGACTTTGCACGACGAATATACTCTATTGTATTGTATCTATCTATCCACCCAGGACGCACCCGTACTCGTATATCTCGCTACGAGAGTTCTCGCGTTTTATTGTCGAGAGTCTCGTTGGAGTTTGCTTCTCTTGGTATGATGGGTGAGTAAGTAAGGTCTTGCTGTATTTTTATTTATTTTTACTTTGTTTTTAAATGAGGGAATCTTCTCATTGCCTTTTTCACTTCCCAACCTCATCCGAAGGAGGGGAAATTCTGGACGTCCTGTCGTGATTCTCAATTATTCTGGGGTTTTTTTTACGGTACCGTAGCGTCAGTAGCGCGGTGACGATTTCGGGTGTCGGGTAATGCGTGTGAGCTACGAATGCCCTCATCGAGTACCCGTCTGTACTCTACTGTAATATCCTACCGGTACGAGTACTTGCTTGGTGTCTGTGAGGGAGTTCTAGGGGGTTTGTGTATAGTACAGTGTTTAACCGGGGGGAGGGGGGGTTTCTTTTTTCCCCGGGTAGAATTGTTGGGGTTTTTGCTAACAAGGTAGGCTAATTGGGGTGGTGATGGGAGTTGGTATTGCTGATGGATTGTGGGGGTATGATAGGCATATGGCGTGGGATAAGGTTGACACTACTCAATGCGTGGCTTCTGAACTACGGATTTGTGCAGTAGCGGGTAATGTCTTGGGGGAAGGTTGCCTCTGGCAATTGGGAACTGGAATTGGTAGCGGCAGGGTGTTTTGAAACTTCTCGATCTTTTGTTTTTGGGCAATAGAAGTACGAGCATTCTTTGGGTATGATATGGCACCTGTGATTTGGAATCTGCCCAGAATTTTCCTTCCCTGGATATGCTCTCATTTTTAACCTCCGCATCCATCCCCGTAGCTGCCGAGTCCACAACCCCAAGATCTGCCATGATAGAACCTGACTAGCGTAAAATCCGAAAGCAATTCCATTCTATCGTTCCGCTTCGTATGATACCACCATAACTGTCCTACAGAGGTCCCCTTTCCCTCCTCTTGCTCTCCCCTCCCATCACGACAGCGTAAAGATGTCAAACCGGATTCAGCTAAAACAACCCCCCTCGTCCTAACCCCAACACTCACTTGACTTTCTTCCCCTCCACCTTCTCCTTCCCGCCATCAGCATCCCCATCAGCCATCTGAACCTGCACCCCACCGGCAGGCAGATATGTCAACGGGTTCTTCTTGTAAATACCCCACGGTGGGACCACCGCCAGGAACGCGATTACAGTGCCACTGAGCCCGATGTAAACAGTATATTTGAGGTCCGAGAGGACGCAGCCGACTATGAAAGCTAGGGCCTGGAGCGGGCGGGAAGGATGTCTGTGAGTTTGTGTTTATTTACCGTAAAGAGGGGGGGGGATAATTACGCCTGCGACAATGAGGATTGCCGTCGTTAGGGTTTCAGCGAGACGTTGACCTTCGAAGTCCTAGTTTTCCCCAGGTTAGCTAATGGCGGGGAGGGAGGAGGGGGCATGTTACGATGAAGCCGTCGATTATGCTTTGGATTTGGTCCATGTTTTTCTATCCTTGTTTTTCGTCTTTTCTAATTCTTTTTCCTGCAGCAGAGTTGAGGGGGGAAGGGGCGAAGGGGGACGAGAAGGAGGGGAGGCTTAAGTTTCTCTTCTCTTTCGTTGTTTCTTTCTCGTTGCCGCCAGGGAAAAGAGGTGCCCAGTGGTGTGGTGGTGGTGGTGGCGGTGGTGCTTGCGTTGTGCCTGACTGAGCTTGGATCTACTAGTAGGTGAGCTCAGTCCTGCGGATCTGGCCTTTGCTGGGTGGAACTTGCCGGTGGGTTAGGGTTTAGACTTGGATCCCACCGATCATAGGATATCACTCTGACATCTTAGGCAGAGTCAAGGGCATATTGAACACCTTCCAGCTGCGGGGCATCGGTGAAATCACTGTGCCGAGTTCTCGGAATATCTATAATATAGTGGCTGAAGCCTGTTCTTCGAAAGGGCCAATGGGGGGGCCCACATGATAGTGTTTCTTTCGCTATCCGCCGCCGATCCTGAGGAAGGTGAGGTTTCTTTTGTCGATTGGGGGTTTTTAGGCCATATCTCGGGGAATATGCCAGGATTTTCCTGTACAAGTATCTGTATACAGGTGAAAGGGCAGACTTAGCAAAAAAAGAGGAGGGGCGGAGGAAAAGCATGTTCCGCGAAAGACAGGACCAACTATCGTAGGCGCAAGCCACAAACTTCCCATGAAACCACACAATAAGGTATATACGGTAGTTATCAGCCCCCCATCCACTTGAAGCGGTACAGTGAGAGTTTTTTGACAACTCACCAATAGCGCCCCTGGGAAAAACGCTCACACTTGCTAAATGGCTCATGCCCTCTCGGTTTTCAGTTGTAAGAAATTTATGTTACGGTGCGGATTCGCACGTTCCATGCAGGTAGACTAACTAAGTGTCTGGAGTCCGCTTTATAGGTGTTTGGATTATGGTGTGGGCTGAAGTATGGGTAACATACATAGCGAGGGGAGAAAGGGAGAAGAAAAACACTTCCTAGTGGGAGATCGGTCGATGAGAGTTCCGTGTGCTGGGCTGTACGAAGAATGTTTCTACAGCGGAAGGAGTTACCCTCCGAGCCGCATCAGATGGGGTATGATACATACCGTATTATGACCAGAGGAGGAGGTCCCACGCACCACGACGGTGGGCCCCTGGGCTGTGTCAGCACACGATCCCCACGCCCGCTAGTGCGGCGCCTCCTCTAGTTAGGAATAAAGTTGATAAACACAATCTCACCCATCCCTGGTCATGTGATATGTGCCCCTAGGGCCGTGAAGGACAATTTACGAGGCTTAAACTATACATGTTGGGTTTACTAGGCCGATGAGACGACCGATTTCAAGTTTTGCATGTTGCCATATAAAAACAAAAACGCCGTTTTTGTTGATGATTCAATTTCTGCTAAGGCTCGGATCCCCCTTTCACCAAAGAGCACAAAAAAAGTGCAGTAAAGTATCATATCATACCCAGATAGCAGCCGCCCAACGGCGGTTGCAGCGAGGGAAAAATCTAGGGGAGGCCTACTACTAATGCCGTGGCATCTGTGAAACGGATTGCTATTGCATGCAGCGAAAAAATCTAGCGAGAGGCTCGCATTCATGTGGTATACAATGCCAATACAGCACGTTTTACAAACGCCACGACATTACGAGTGCATGTTGAGCTACTTGTACTCGCCAATTAATAGAGTATCGGGATATATTGGAAAACAACTTGGCGCCAAGAGGGAATTATTATCATACCGTAGTCGACAAAGTTGATCCCTTAAGAGAGGTATTAGGCTCAAGGGCTCACTATAACTAGCTCCGTGACCAGGAAAACTGTAGGGATTATCCCTTGGGGTGTCTGAAACAGTCAAATTTGTAGCCAGGCGGACAGAGTCCAGATTTGGCAACAGTTAGATGAACTTGGTCAAAAAAATGGGATTTTCAGTCTTTTCAATACTCAAATGACTCAGTGTTCTTGGCAAGTGTATTATTCTCATCAAATCACAAGGCTTAAATTGTTCCTGGAACAGCTTGGCATGTTGGCTACAAATTTGACTGTTTCAGACACCCCAAGGGATAGCCCTTCACAAGGATGTTTCCAAATTAATGTGTTAATGCATACAATAATTGGCAATAATGGGCATGTAACATGTGTACATATTCTGGTACCTCTATTACTACTCACATTAGGCTTTCCTTTGTCAGATTACATTCATTTGATTTGATTTGTTTTGTATTTGATGTCCCTACTGGACACTCTAGATTCCGGCGCTCAGATTACTGTATGCTTTAGAGGATCAGCATGATTGTGCCCCAGGACTTTCTAGGGAAGGAACTGGATATGTATACCGGCAGTAGGATAGAGGCAGTATTGTGGGAAAGGACAAGGCTTTCCAGGACTCAGACAGGGCCACAGGATTCCAGAAGCTGTACACTTACCGGTAATGGTAGTGGCTGCGGGATTCTAGAGCCCTAGTTCTTGCAGCAAAGATTTCATGTATTTAAGAGTGGTTTCCTGGCTAGAAGGAGACATCAGACTTTAGACAGATGCTTAGACAATTAATACACTTGGTTGTACAGCGATCTTATTGTTCCTCTTCACTATATAAACCACTCTATTGGTCTCCCCTTGCCTTCGCCTCTCAGCAGGTCTCTCATATAAACCAAAGTGATAGCAGGCTACTGCTTAGGCTCTATTGTATAACTATTCATACAGGCTAGCGCCAGTTACATTTTTTTAGACTCAGCAGGTGATATCGGGTTCTCAGAATTGAGAACAGTGGGTAGGATTGATTACACTTCCCTTTTCTTGATAACTAGTTAGAAGCAGGAGCAGCAGGGAGAGACTTCCGGCTCAAGTGCGATATTCCTAATTACAGACCGAAGAAGTCAGACCACTAGGTTTGGAAGGATATCCAGACCTCCCAGCAGACTTGGGAATAACCCAGATACAGATGCAGAAGGAGAAGGTTATGATACACCTATACCTAAACAAAGTTTCGTACAACCAGGAGAGCTTGATACAGAGTTAGAAGAGGACCTTACTACAGAGCAAATCGTTCAAAGAGAAAGCCAGAAAACTGTAACAGGCGCTAGCCTGTGTGAACGGTTATACAATAGAGCCTAAGCGGTAGCCTACTATCGCTTTGGTGTCTAAGGGAGACCTGCTCTGAGGCGAAGACAAGGGGAGTACAATAGAATGGTCTATAGAGCGAAGGGGAACAATATGATCGCTGTTTAACCAACTGTATTCACAGTCTAGGCATCTGTCTGAAGTCTCATGTCTCCAGCTAGCCAGGAGACCACTCTTAAATACATGAAATCTTTCCTGCAAGAGCTGAGGCTCTGGAAACCCGCAGCCACTATCATTACCGGTGAGTGTACAGCTACCGGAATCCTGTGGCCCTGCCGGAGTCCTGGGACGCCTGGGGCTTTCCCACAACACTGCCTCTATCCTACCGCCGGTATACATGACCTGTTCCTTCCCTTGGAACTCCTGGGGCACAATTCCTGCCGATCCTACAAAGCATACAGTAATGAGGGCGCCGGAATCTAGAGATTCCTGTATGGAAATCAAATACAAAAAGAAATCAAATCAAATGAATGTAATATGACAAAGGAAAGGCTAACAAGAGTGGGAATAGAGGTACCGGAACATGTACACATGTTACATTCCCCAAATCTGAACAAAACTTATCTTCTCCTAAGGCCATAGGCCTCATCGCCGCTCTCCCAAGGCCAGAGCATAGAATCATCATCAGTGTTGAAGTAGCTATCATCTGAGCCTGCAGAATTATATTCTTCCTCGTTATAGGGCTGCCAGAAATCGTTGGGTACTATGGTTCTGGGGCAAGGGATTGTAGAGACTTCCATAGGCTCCCAAGAGGTCCAGACATAGTGGGAGGTGATCTTAGGCATCGGTTCTGTGCTGTAGTTTTCTTTCCAATATTCCGCTATTATTTCCATTGAGTTCTCCAGGTTCTCGATTGGTTCCCAAGAGTCATCTGTCCTTTCATACCCTTTCCAGTGTACCAGGAACTCGACTCTGTTGTTCTGTAGGCGATAATCCAGTATCTCCTCTGCTTCCCATTCTTCTGCATTATTGATGAGTATAGGGGCCGGCCTATCCATCTTCCTGGATGCAAATCTATTGGAATCGTTCTCATGGTATTCCTTGAGGCATGAGATGTGAAAGTATGGCTTCTGGCACTCCATTCTCTTAGGCAATTCAAGTTTGTAGTTATCGCTACTAGAGTCATGCTCTAGGACCTTAAATGGTCCAAACCAGTGAGGCTCTAGCTTCTTGGATCGTCCTGGGTCGGAGGTGTAAGGGCGTCCTCTAACAAGAACTCTGGTGCCAATGTTGAATGGTCTTCGATAGGGGTTCCTCTTTTTATCTGCTTGCACAGTCTGCCGGAATGTGGCATGCTTTCTTGCCATATCAACTTCCATGCTGGTGGCTTCATGAGCATTCAAGATCTCGTCCACTGCTGGTACTTTGCTGGCGGATCTGAGAACAGGATTGAAGAGCTTCCAAGGGCGTCCATAGAGTGTGTGGTATGGAGATATTCCTAAGGATTCATTGGGGGCGCCATTCATGGCTGCTGCTCTCGCTGGAAGGGCTTTGGACCAGTTGTTCTGTCTTTTGTTGATGAAGTTCCTCATCATCTGTTTAAGGGTGCGAATCCGGCGCTCTAGCTGGCCATTGGTTTGGTGGTGGTATTCAGTTGCCATCCAGACCTGGTTTCCCATTGACTTCATCATCTGAGACCAGAACTTAGAGGTAAAGCGGGAGTCTTGGTCCAGTACTATGCTTAGGGGATGTCCATGAACATCAAATATCGTCTTCTGGAGCTTGCTGAATACTTTTCGGAGGTGGCAGAGTCCTGAAGTGGTATAAGATGAGTGTAGGAGGTAAAGCGATC
>QFET01001211.1:0-24678 GCA_003316355.1 Tuber calosporum | reverse complement strand
CGGAGTAGTGTCCATGTTTTCCACAATAGTAACAGTCATTATCTCTTCTGCGCCGATCCGTCTCAGCCTGGAATACTCTTGGATGCTGAGAGGTATTGTTGGAGAACCTTGGTTGATTTCGCTGGGTGTTGTTCTGGGGGCGCTTGTGTGCTTGTTGGGAAACTGCATTAGAGGTTGCATTTCCTTGACGATTTCCATAGAGTCCTGTAGAGTGGGCAATTGCATCTCGCTTTTCCGCTATTTCCACTAGCTGGTCAAAGGAGGTATCCGAGGTGATGTGTGGTTTCACTTCACGCTTGAGTTTGATATCCATGGCATCTAGGAGTCTCTGCTTCGCTGAATAGTCCGATATTGTTCCTGTGGGGAGACTGTCTCTCAAGGTTTCAAGTCTGATTACAGTATCGGTAATCTTTGCTGTTTTTCTGCCGATAGTTTGCTTGACTTGTAGCCACTGTTCATAGATGGTATCAGTGGATGTAGAAGGAAGGAAGTAGGCCTCGAATTTCTGTTTGAGTCCAGCAACTGTGTGGTCTCCTTGGGAAGCTTCATATTGGGTAAATTTATCGAGGGCTTTCTCTAAGCAATAGGCTCCATAGTATAGGAGGGCTTCAGGGGCATCTTCAGTTATGCCAAAGCTGGCGATGTATCGATGGACCGTGTTGAACCATGAGTTGATTCTCAATGGGTCTCGATCTTTTCCTTCTCCTGTGAATTTAAATGGTGCAGGCCATTTGGGACGATTATTTCCCTCTGGGGGGACTGACATGGCGATGGGTGCAGGGCTTGGATTGCTTGGTGGACTTGGTGGACTAGGTGGTCTTGGTGGACTAGGTAAATCGTCTGGTGCAGGGCTTGGTTCTCTTGGTAGACTAGGTAGTCTAGGTGGCGAAGCTGGGGGTGCTGGTCCTGGAGCGTCCTCTGGACCGGAATCTGATTCTGATTCTGAGCTTGGTTCTTTCTTGGATTGGACTTCTTGGTGGATCTGTTCTTGGACTAGTTCTTGGACTTGGGCTTGGTCTTGGACTTGGTCTGGAGCTTGGGCTTGGGCGTGGTCATGGACTTGGTCTTGGACTTGGTCTGGAGCTTGGGCTTAGGCGTGGTCTTGGGCTTGGTCTTGGTCTTCTGCTTCGCTGCTGCTGCTATCTACTGAAGATAGTTCTGAGTCCTCAGATGGTGGTGCAGGTGGGGGTACTGGCGCTTGACTTTGGGGTCCTGGGGAGGATGCTACCGATCCTCTAGTGAAGTGCCTTCTGGTATCTCTTGGAAGCGAAATGGTTGCTAGCTAGGGTGAGCTGGTCTCGCCAGGAGTCCGCTCAACGCCTTCTTGGAAACAGGGAGGTGTACTAGTACTGTAGGGTCAAGGTAGGCGAAGGGTGATCAGTCCTCTGCCGAAGATCAAAGGTATACTTGAGTCTAGGTCAAAAAATGTAACCTACTCCCAAGTATCTCGAGAATCCCAGAGGTACCCTGAAGATACTATAAGGATAGGGGGAGAAGCGTCATTGGATATATCTTCAATAGACAAGGTAAAAGGTATGGAACTAATTGAGTAACCGTTCAACTTGTAGTATTAAAGATGGTAGTCCTGTGAGGCTTGAGAGTCCGAATCTTTAAGGGATTGCAGGCTCTTTTAAATACAAAAGAATGTAGCTAGGAAAACTAAACAAAAGCGTAAACATCCTGTCCAACAAACATGCTAACAGAGGCAGCATACCAAGGTAACCATATTCCAAAAACAGAGGGTTAAAAGCGAAAGGATGGAGCTAACAAACAAGTAATGGAATGCAAACAGGAAGGAACAAGAGATCGCTACTACTATACAAATCCAGTAGGTATAGCAGGAGGATAGCGATACCTAAATGGGTAGAAGCAAGGAGGGGTAGTGGTAAGCGAAACAAGGAAGAATAACCAGTTAGGAAGTCATAACCAAGTAGGAAGGGACAACCAAATAGTAGCGCTTATCAGGTATAAACCCAAATAAGTAATAACCAACATCAAGTCAGTAGTAATAGAAAAAACATAATAGGATTCCGTTACAGTTACACCCTGTAGAAGTTAAGAGAGCCCGTGTAGTCCTAGATGGGTATGAATGGACAATTGAAGTAGGCTACTCCTACAAAAACTCAGAGTACGCTGACGCCTCCATGCTGCCTATAAGGTCAATGAACCTATCGGAACAAGTTGATAATCAGAGGCAGTGAAGCTGAGAAGGTATGGGCCCGATCGTGAACACTAGTCATCCTGAAGGCCAGCTGCAGAGCTACATAAGACCGCATGAAGCAGACTCGGCCAACAACCAAACTGGCCCCTTAGAGTTCTAAGAAGTTATTGGTACTTTCTGAACTGGGCGGCCATATCATAATAGCTGAAAGAAGGATGACAACTCAGACAAAGTGGGTAAACACCCTCAGAAAAGTCAGGAGCTGTGAACATACTGTTAGCTGTTAGGGGGAAGAGAAAGTTCAAGGTCAAAGCTGGTTCGCTCTCGGATTAAGAGACATAGGTTGTGGAGAAAATACCTGTTTATATGTAAAACCAGTTGTAGTCCGCGAACACTCATATGCGGGATATAATTATCCTCGTGCCTACGGAGCTTTATCCACATCCTTCGTCTCCTCTACACACCTGGTGATTGAAATCTCAACACCACGAGATATCATCACCACTTTCGTTTTGACTCAACATCACTCTTTGGCCTCGCCAGGAGGTGGGGATTTGTCTTAATGATTCCCTCCTCTCCGTGCTCATTAGGGTCTACCCCTTTGAGTTTCCTCTCTCCTCTTCTGCCATCTTTGTTGATGGTTCCTGTCCTTTCCCCGCTTTTGTTTTGCCTCGCTTAGCTTTTTGCTCTGCCTCGCTTAACATTTGCATGGTCGGGAATTCTCTCTGACCTCCCTATAAGGCTGGGAGAGGGGGTTGCAGTAGGGGGAAACCTTCTACAGGCCTACAGTTGCTTTGGCACTCTGATAGTCGATTCCCCTACTCTTACTTTGATGAGAACTGTCTAAAGGCCACGCACACGATTCCGTTGGTCCTTGGGTCTACCCCTCCTGCATCCTCACCACCAGACGGTTGATCGGCTGGCACCCTACTGCTCACCTAGCTTGCACCTTACTGCCCCCCCTAGGCTGGTACTTTACTACCAACCCCTGGCTGGCAGTCTGTCCTCTGGTTTCAGCACTGGGCCCTGCCACAAGCTGGCTTCGCTTCTTTGGGTTCCTCTTCTGAGAGGGCCCCTTTCCACCCTTGGTGCCGGGATATATGCCCACAGGAATGTCTTCCTACTTTGTACCCTTGCCGGCTTATTATGGGAGCTGGAACTACGTGTGTCTGGTACCTAGGCCTTTGGTTTAACTTTGGTCTTAGGTGTTGGGGTTTTCTTGTTTTGTGTTCTCTTTTGTTGCATTTGGCTAGTACACTGTCGGGGCTTAGAGTTGTTTTCATGTTGGTTATGTTGGCTCTCTGGTTGAGATTACTGCATGGCGGCTTTTAGGATGGTTATTTACACGAGAAAACCTATTCTATATCAGCCGATCTTGGGCCCTCCCTATAGAATACCAGCAACGTTTTTTTATGCCAGCAAAAAAACACAAGGTTTCACCACTGCCAAGAAAATAATATTTCCGCTTCCAAGCAAGAAAACACTCTCAAAAAATTATTAAAAATTCTAAATATTTCTTCAAAATATACTAGAAAGGCTGCTAAGTTTTTGGGAATTTTTTTTGACAAAAAAGGGCAACTTTGCAGATGTCCTGTGTCGCTTAAGAATTACCCTTTTAGGCGAATTCTAGGGTAGGTATACTGCTAAGGTGTGTTGAGACCATGCTTATTACCTTGTTTAGCACCATGGTGAATCAGTGAGAGACACCTTGCGCTTTTGCTGGCATAAAAAAACGTTGCTGGTATTCTATAGGGAGGGCCCGAGATCGGCTGGTATAGAATAGGTTTTCTCTTATTTACACTGGTTGGGTCCGGCTTCCGTTATAGTTTTTCCATAGCTTTCCGGGGTCAGGGCAGGGGTGGAGGTTTGTTTACTGCTATAGCTAGCGCTGCATGTAGATTCTGTACCTTAAACATGAATAAAAACTGAATTAATAATATAATAATAATACGGAGCTTTATCCATCATCAGGCAACGGAGAATATATCTTATCAATATCATAAGTTTTTACAGAAAAATCTTTACTTACGAGCCTTCCTAGACAATCTCCGTTTACGAAGTAAGATTTAAGCCTAGTCCGCTTCGCTTGCCCTTAGAATTGACTACCCTTGACAACTCCATCGATTCTTCTGATATACTGGTCCATTGCATCATAGGCCACGGTTTCGTACTATTCAAATATCAGGTCTATGCCTTCATCGTTAACATGACTCAGACATTTTTCATCTTTAAATATCTATTTTGAGCATCAACGATGTTCCTTATGGGATGTTCTGTATACCACCAGCCAAATGGGATTACAAGGTCATATTTGCCGGCGTTGGCAATTTCGTATGAAATATGACATCGGTGGGCCTTGCTCCCGATTTCAAACAGGACAGGTTGTATATCGTGTTTTCCCCCATTTGATGATATGGTTCATTGGAAGGTAGAAATGTCCAAGCTATGTGTGCGTGTGTGGTATGGTATGCGATATTTGTTAACCAGTTCTTGGTTCTTTAGGACTATGTTAGATCCCAAGTCTTATAGCACGCAAATCTGGATCCGTTCTCCATTAGCTTCAATAGTCGTCCTGCCTTCTGGGCATGAATAATAAAGCGGGGCTGCCACTTCAGTTTTGTTTCTCTTGTTATGGCCACCTGTGGCCTGTACGGGTCTCTTGTATAACATGTTTGTTGTTGTAGTAACTAGGGTGTTTGTTACCATGCCTGCAAGGTTTCGGCTATTGAAGCCTCCTCAGACAAACTATAAATTCCGTCTTTTCTATATTGGGCAGCCCACTACTAGTGGTCTTTACCCATTGCCGAAGTGTTCCCATACACCTGGCATTTGCCCTGCCTAACTGCAGCCGAACTCGTATCAATAGGTTGTGTTCAGAGGATTCTTCGCACATCGGCTCGATTACTCCATGAGACAATCAGTCCTAGCCTGTCTACAAAGCCGGAGTCCAGGTTTGGGACGGATTTACCCCACTCCATTTAGGGTGTGAACTAGGTAGCCGTAGTTACTCATTCTCATCCAACTTCATCTTTCTTGATGTCTGGAATCCTGTTCCGTTTGTTGAACTATTTTATTGTCCAGCCGACCTGTTATATATATACGTTCCTGGAAGGTTTCTTATGATCCAGGCTAGACTCATTCCTCCTTGTTATTCTTAAGAAGTTCCTTGTCAGCGCTGATCTAACCATTCTTTCATGGATCTTTAGAAATGATTGAGGGCTTTATAAGAATATGGGTTTAATCGACCGTCTTCTGTACTGAGGTCCGGTATACACCAAATGTTGCGCTCCCACTGCTTCTTTTTAAGTTTCAGGTTCCCATAGTTAGTCCCGGACCACCAATATCTGCCATCCTAGTTAATCGCTTCTTGCTTGCATGATATTCTTAGGTTAACAATACTCCCATAGGTCTGGTTTGCTTTTCGTGATTCTCGCTTGGCTCTGATTTTCCCTAGGAGAAGAGCGGAATACCGGCTAGTAGGACCTTGCAGTGGTTGAGCCCCCTTGTTGATTTCGGATTGGGTAAGGGGTCCGTAACCCAGTACCTGGTCACCTTCGCTGCCAGTGCCTGAAAATCCTTTGTAGGTTTCATCCATGTCATCCAGTTCCCAAATTCTAGGCTGGTTGACCTGGTTTATCCTGGTTGTGGGTGTCATTTGCCCTGTTGCAGCCGTTGCTAGCAGGCGTTGTCTATATTAGGGTCTAAAATTTCCCCTTTTCTCTCCTCTAACCGATACCAGGGCCTGTTTCCTAAAGAACTTCCATGTATGGTTGGCCAAAGTGCAACGCGTGCATTGATTGGCTATCTTTCACTCTTCAATTTTGTCCTTAGGGATTCCTTTATGAGCTTCCACCTAATTTATGTGCTCAACCTTTCCTTCAGTGGGAGCTTTTTTCCCTTTTTCTGCTTGTTTTTTCAATTTATACGCAGCGTATGCAGCAGCCGTATATGTTTTTCATTTGTTATTTCCAGCAGTGGTCTTGCTAGGTTTGAATTCCTCCTCCCGTTTTCTTTTCTGGGAGTCACTTTTTCCCTAGTCGTTTGTTCTGAATAGCACTTGTTGTTATTTGAATGATTCTTCTGCCTTGGTAACCCTGTGAACTGCCTTGATCCATTCACTATCCATATCATGATTTTCATGTAATAGCGTACGCATACCTTCAATAGGAAGTTGTCGCTATACTATGGTTCTCCATGTGATACCGGATACTTCTGCCTCTGTGTTGTGGTTTTCCATGGTAAGGAGATACTTCTCTATTTCTCCTGTGTACCTAACCTTCTCCCTCTCAGCTAATGCCTTTTGCGCCTTCTGTAGCACTAAGAACTGTCCTGTTTCTTTGCCACGAAAGGTGATCCAGAAATCGTGACCCTTGTGTTTTCGGAATCCAAGGTCTCCCGTCATTTTCTTTCGGTATGTTATTGCGAAAAGGGCCACCTTACTTCCTTCCATTCTTCCTAACGCATACCTATTTGTTCTTCAGCATCTTACAATTGCCATGAATTTCTTCAGAAGTAATCCTCACAATTTAGTAACCATACTCATACATCTTGAGTAGGCTGGTTCTTAAATTTAAATGGAGGGTCCGCCTGCCGTCTGTTAGTCTGGGCGAATGCTTGCCCTAGTCGGTCCACCATGGCATCTGCCTCATAAACAAACTTTCGACCTAGTGGCTGTCACCATTATGGATCACCATCTGGTAGAGACGGACTACCTCCATGTTCTGGGTCTGGGTTATCGTCTTCAGGGTCAGGTGTATTCGCCGTTGGTAGTAGTAGTGGTCTCTTTCCACCATTTCCGTTTCTATCTCCACGATCCACTCCCTTTCCCTTGTCTCTGTGGGAGATGAACCGGAACTCTTCTCCACCATCAGCCGTTGTCACTTGTTCCACCCTCAGATTTTCCACTGGCTGTGGTTCCATGGTTTCCCAAATACTAGGTGGGTTTCTGGCAACTTGTGGTTGTATTACTGCCTTACATTTTCGCCCCAACATATGACTCATTTGGTCTCACCCTGCATTGTGCATCTTGTTATTGGCTTCTCTCTGAATGCATTCTTGTTCTAATCATTGGTGGAGTTCTCTTAACTCCTGTCTGGTCCGCTCATGTTCTTCCTAGGCTGCCACCTGCCGTGGCAGGAGTTCGTCTCTTTGGCGGGCTAGGGCTTCTTCCTATTGGTGATCTCTGTCTAAAGATTCCTGCCCTCTTGCACCAATGTTAGTGTAAAGTTGAGTACTTACTGCTTCGTGGTGCGTAGCTCGTTGTTCATGAGCTCGTAACTTGGCCTCTAGCCTCTTAGGAGTTCCTATTTGCAGAGTGATCGTCTCTACCGCCAGCTTTTCTAACCCCTAATAGGCCTGTTTTAACGCTTCTCCTATGATTTATTCTCCCGGTGCGATACGGTTTGCATAGTGCTGAAGTTAGTCTGCCTGAACCTGAGCTTGACTGGACAGTTCATTGTAGGGCAGATGAGTATTGTCAACCGATTCACGCAAGGTTCGGTCGAACTTGCCTGTTGCTAGTCCAATATGTTCTGCCACTTTTTCCGATACCGGGTTTCTGGCATCAGCAGGTCTAGGGGTACTTAACTGCTTACCAGGGACTACCGTTCTCACTACATTAGGCTGTGCAAGGTGGTGGAGTGCCAAAGGTGATCTGAAACGTCCAGAGTCATAGTGGCTCCCCATAAAAGATACTACATCAATATCAGACATGGCCTTGTCCGTATCTACCATTAGTTGCCATGTGGAGAATGTTTAGGAGGAGAGTGGATGTCTCCCGAATCCCCATATGGAGGGTGTAAAGGATATGTCTGTAGAGATAGAGCAGGAAGTTCCACTTTCTGCGCTGTCTTTGTCCACGAGCGGGTTCCACCTAAAGGGTGGCCCGTGAAGTACTTTATGAATTTCTAAGAAATCTTGTGCTTTCAGGATGAGTTTAGAGTAGGTGAACCAGGAGGGTTCGTAGGAGTATGATCAGAATTCAATCTCCGAAAGTGATTCGGAGAGGATAGTTCCGATAGAGGCGATAACGTTTTGTAGACGAGGTTCAAGAATAGACTTGTCGTGGAGGGTGGAATCAGCTATCAGGTTGTATGATTCCACTAGTAAGACTTTAAGGTTACCGATAGTCATGAATTGAGCCTAGGTAACAAGGAGAAATATCAATATACTGTTAAGGGTAGTCGATTCTAAGGACTAGCGAATCTGACTAGGCTTTAATCTTTCCTCGCAACAGAGATTGTCTAGGAAAGCTCATAGGTAAAGATTGTGACTAAAACTTATAATATTGATAAGATCTCTTCTCCGTTGCTCAATGATGACTAAAGCTCAGGAGGCATTTCGATATTTATATCCTACGTCTGAGTCTTCGCGGACTACCTCTAACTTCTATACTTCCACCAGTTTCCATCCTTCAATCCTAAGTGCAAGAACCATTTGACCCTGAGAATATTGTTACCCCTGCATCTTATCAATACGTCAGAGCTCCTTGATTCCCTGATGGTGTTAACCATTTATCAGTGTGAGATGTCGTTCCTCCTCTTGCCACTTAAACTTAGCTAGTCCATCGTGGAATTTACCAATAGTTTCTTGGAACTCCAAGTGGCCAACTTGGCTGGTAACCTATCTGGATACTGCTGGCTTTCCTGGTGTCTTGCAGATGTCTTTCAGGATGACTTAAGATTTACTATCGGGAAAATACGGTATAGTATTGCTGTATTACATATGGGAAATGGTACAAATTAGATGATGTGATAGTATATAGAACTGGGAGGTTAATATATGACTACAACCTATGCTGGCAAGAAGTAGTGTCTATAGCAGAGCTGTTCAGCCTCGGTGAAAGATCTAGACTCTAATGTACAAAGTACTATGACTCTTGATAATCCGCATGCATATGCACATGAGTGCCTATATCCAGGAAAGACGGCGATCCAGACTGATCAACTGGTATTGTGTAAGATGTTTGCAACTAGGCTACATCTACTTGAACTTAGTTCATTTGGCAAATGAATCGAAGGCTGTTTGATGGTGGAGTGCTAGACACCCTCAGAATACTAAATAGTTCGTGGGATCATTTAACCGAGCGGGGCATACATTTTCAAGGTCAAATCGGGTTTCCACTTGCCATGACCCTGGCCATGATATCTAAGGATATTTCATATATATGACTAACATAAGTACCGGGAGAATTGTATAAATAGCTAGCAGTTCCCTATAGTTAAGGGATCATCAAGCAACGGAGAAGCGACCTTAATAATATATTCAGTTAATAGTTAAAACAACTTTAAAGTTTTCGAGAACGATCTTTACCTTTTATCTTTATTCTTACTGGAGCTTTCCTGAAAGTTATCCTACCCTCTCGATACAAGCATGGCCTAGGCAATTCTACAGTACCGAATTGGCTACCCTGGTAACACTATATTGTTATTCTCTTGTCACCAAAGCTCTACAATATTCTCATGGCTTTTTCATCTTGTGCCTGAAGAATACCACAATGCTCAAAGTTTTCATCAGTGCAAACATGGTGGGCACTGTCGACCTCTCAGTTTTGACAACGTATTTCCTGTCTGTTGTGAAGGATTCTCCCTTGACATACGTGCAGTAGCACTCCGACACTTACAAGCTATACACAACAAACATACGAAAAGAATATATTAGCAAGATGGATGATGGATAACAGCTTTCACCAAACACAAATAAGAATCTATCCACTATTATATGGAAGATCCTCGACTCAATCCTCAATCTCCTACTTCAATTTTTGAACCTTTACCGAACCAACAACTAAGATGTATCTCGCATACTTCACTATCAGGACAGGTTATCCTGAATTTTGATCCTTTATCTATCATATCCTCGTTTGAAGAAATACTTTCTACTGACCTTGCGGAAATACCGCTATTTGAAACTGTGGAACCCTCGTGGTTCACTAACCCATTGTTAGTCCCTACACCTAAGGACTTTACACAAATCTATGCCTATTTTCTTGAGCAAGACTTTCTCTGGCACGAATTTCTGGACTCAGATTCAGAGTGGTCAGATTTTTCTTTCGTTCACGACTTTTGTGCCAGGAGGCCAGAAGACTGGCCTTTTTAAATTTTCCTATACCGAAACTATCAGGGTTTATAAGCGAGTTGACATGGCTATGGCACGAGATGACACTCCAATTCTCAGTCCTTTGGGACCTAACCAGATGACTGAAGAGGAGGATACAGAATCTACTCCTTCAGCATCTCTAATTCCGTCCTGGAGCCGGACTAGCTCTCCAATTACACATTTGAGTCATCATTAATCCAGATTTCAAAAACGTGCTGTGAGAGCTAAAAAACCTGTCAGTACTCAAGAAAACTTGTAGCAAAATGTTGATTATGCATTGTGCCACCAGGATCGATCCTTGAAAGAAAGTGCAGCTGAGAATCATATAGCGATCTCAGTCTCATCACAGGAGGCCAGGCAAGGGTTTACAATACTAGAATTATTGCAAAGCCGTATGGCTAGGGGTGAGATTATCAATGATACTGAAAAACAGGAAGGCCGCCGAGCACTTGAACGGTTGAGTAGTGATACCGAAACGGAGCAGCCAAGGTTACATGCCCAGGTTCAGGAAGAATTCCGACGCCAACAGGCTCAACAGGAACAACAGGCCCATGTATCGGAAACAAGAGATCGGATTCTTGAAAAGGTCCTAATGGACCTAAATGCTAAATTACACCAGCAGGAACAGGAATGGAATCGGAGGATGAATGAGTAACAAGAAATTGCGGCTTAACAACTAAAGCAACAAGGCGTCGGTATTAAGGCATACCTGGATGCCTTGGTAGGTCAACTGGCCGATATACCAGTTGCATTACCGACTCAGCATGGGCCCAGTGATGGTGATCCAGGACCTTCTAACCTAGGGCAACCATCGATTCTACCGGAACAGGGCACAGTTCCAACAAAGGAATCTGCATCGACACCTAGGAATAATAAAGGTAAAGGAGTTGACGGTGGAGGAGATAACCTACCACCGCCACCACCATCAGGTAGCCTTGATGATGCCCCAGACCCATAATAATAATGGGTCCGATAGTGATACAGAGGATGGACGGGGCAGAAAGGGCGGCAGGCCATAACGCGCTCTCCTTTTACCATCTATTCACAGAAACGATGTACCAGAGGACAGGTTAACTTTGGCTTTCTTAGAACGTATGAGTGCCCTCTCCCGACCAGCAAAGCTAATAGCGGAACCACCCTACTTCTTTGAAGGGCCTGACAACCAAGATGTTCGAAATTGGTTAACAGCCTGTGAAGACTATTTCGATCACAACCCTACTCAGTGGGAAAATCTTGCACACCAAATAGCTTTTACCTTGGGGAAAACAAAGGGGCATAAGGTGACACCTTTCTGGGAAAAATACCGGAAGGTGATTGGTGGATTAGGTGGATACACTCGAGACCCGGACTATTCAACATGGGATCGTTTTGGCAAGAAATATATAAGCGGTACATCAGCATTGAGGAGGAAACACAAGCCCTAGATGAAATGACCAAGGTAGTCTATAAGGGAAAGATAGACACTTATCTTCTGCTCCTAGAAAACCTAAACATCAAAGCCGGACTTACTGGAATCAGTTGGAGGGTGCGAGTGGAAAGCAAACTTCTTGAAGAAATTTGGGGACAGTTATCTCATCTAAAATTCTCCTCTGATGAAGAATGGATGGAAACTATAAGGGAAGTTGGGAGACAGGAGGAGGAATTTCTGAAACGGCGAAAATTATCAAAAGGAGAACCCTCATCCAGTAGAACATCAAAGCGAAAGTGCGATGACTCCAGTTAAGGGGTCAACCCGAAACAAGGATATACCAACCAGAAACAAAAGAACAACCCCTCACGATAGAAAACTGCTAAGGCTAACCTATCAACAAAGTGAGCGGGAATGTAAACCAAAGATGAGCATACTGACTGGAAGAAGGCTCAGGATGGAATCTCGCAAGAGGTGGTTGATAAGGGAAAAGCGGGAAAGGAATGCAGTCGCAGTGGCCTCACCAACCACACCTGGCGAAATTATAGAAAGGACATAGTTGTAGCCAGGTCTTTCGCTAAACAGACAAAACAGGACCAACCGAAAGTTTCACACAAACCGCAGACGGCAATGCTCATAGGAAGACCTAATCAACCAAAGGTCCACAACATACAAAGCGAAGCCTCACCTCCGTTATGGGAATTATCGGACACTGAAATGTCCTAATTAGGACCTACTGCTAAGGCGATTGGGTATTTGGAGTATCAGGACACTTGTGACCGGAATCGAAATAGGGGATCCCTCTAGGCTAGGGAGTGTGGAGTACTGGCTTTCACAGGCACTATTCAGAATAGGAGCACAAGAGAAGCTGTCCCTAAATCCATAAGTTTTTAAGAGAAAACAGTTAGTGGACAGACAAAGGTGGAGCAAACCTTTTTAAGAATAACAAAGGGGGGCGGTTGCATCTTTGATCCGGAGAAACAACCAAGTCTCAGCCATTTTTCAAAGGCAGGCAGGACAACAACCAAGCATACTACCGTAATGAAAAATAGTGTAAAAGAAACCTGGTGAGATTCTCTTCAAAAATAAGAAACCGAAATAAGGCCATTGGTTAGAGGACCCTGCCCGGGGTCCCAACTAGTGTCAATGGTCCAAGGAACTGAAAGGAATTGAAAATAAATTTTTAGTTTTTGAGTTGGTTTACCTTCTGACCCCGGAAGGGCCTGTGATTTTAGCTACTCATTGAGCCCCCTGTCCTTGACGCCATGTGGGGATATGGCAGCCAGTTAGCCTGATATAAGCACCAGGGTTCTTTCAGTTCTGAAAAGGCAAAATCTCTTCGAAGCGTCCCAAAACGGCCAATTTAGTCACCGGACCAGGTGATGGGTTGGGCTTTGTCGTAACAGTACAATTATCCAAAGCGTTGGCGCGGGTGGGGTTTGAATGCGTGACCTCTGTCCAGATGCTTTTGGCAAGCCAATACCAAATGCAACTGACTAGACCATGACCCCAGGTGTAACCAAAAGTATAAATAAAAAACCTCCCCTTATACAGAAACTTTGGGGTTTTTTGCGAAAAGGCCGAGGTTTCAAAGGCTATTATATCCATGATGGGATGAGCTGTTCCAAATTTAGAAACCGTTAAGCTTTCAGAATTTGACATGCTTTTGGGAAAAAAAAATTTATTTTGGGAAATTACACTCAAAAACCATAGCTCAGGTATTCAAAATACCCGATGCATATTTCTAACAGCTATGCATATTAGCGATATATATAATGCCATAGATAATTATGCACCCATGTTTCCTATGAAAATAGGATTTTTTTTAATTTTCTGGGAGCCCCTCGGCAGGGGGTAAAGACCGCTTAGAGTGGGCCGCCCAGATTCTTAATAAATTAATCATTGTGTTCTAGTTCGTCTGAGGAGACCTCTCTGGTCAAAACAATGCATGTATTGTCACGAACATCCAACAGATACAACCATCATATCTTCTAAGCGAGAGGGAACAGATATAACACGGTTGCATAAGCGACAAAAAGCGATCAAGAAGAACCAAAACGCCATCAATGCCCGGAAGGCGATGCACATATTTTTGTGAACAGAAAACATTATCGCATAAAGGTCCCTCTGGACTTAGGATCCAATATTTTCGTTATTCACGAAAAAATGATAAAGGAATTGAATATTCCATTTGAATCTGGTTAGGATCCTATCCCTATACTAAGATTTACAGGAGACCTATTCTCTACTGGAAGGGATTATACCTGTCCCCTCTACTTGGAGATGGGAAAAAATAAACATTTGTCAAAATTTGTTTGCGAAATCGCACTTACAGGAAATTACGGAATAATAATTCCATTTGGGTGCTAGAATGATGAACATCCCATAAAGGAAATTAATAACTCAGCCAACTGGAGTTTTGAGGCTTCAGGATGTCAGCTCTATCTTTTACCGGAAGATGTTGGCATTTCTATCGAATGGGATGACAAGGTGTTGCAAGACCCGGAGGCAGTTGTTATTGGAAAAATTGCGAGAATAGATCTTGTGGAAGAACTAGTCCTCGATTCACTTCCCAAACAATACCACGGCTACAGAGACCTTTTTCACCCATCAACTGCAGTAAAATTACCCTCTCATCAAACCTTTTATCACGCTATTGACTTCAAACCAGACTTTCAACCACCCTGGGGACCAATCTATCAGCTGTCGGAGAAACAGCTAAAAGCACTAAGAACATATTACGATAATATGTTAAAACAAGGAAAGATCTCCGCAAGCAAGTCTCCGGCCAGGGCATCAATACTTTTTGTTCCCAAACCGGATGGACGCCTCAGATCGGTAGTAGACTACTGAGGTTTGAACAAAGTCACCTTCCACAATAAGTACCCTCTCCTTTTGATGACTGAACAACGGGACCGTCTTCTAGGGGCAACTATTTTCACCAACCTGGACCTCAAAGATAGATACCATTTAATCCACATAAGAAAGGGTGATGAATGGAAAACTACCTTTGGCACGAGATATGGTCTATATGAATACAAGGTCATGCCATTTGGACTTGTGAATGCACCTGCAACTTTCCAGTCAATTATGACTAGGATCCTAGAAGACTTCCTGTATGAAGGAGTAGTAGTATATATTGATGATATACTCATATTGTCACGATTGGTGACTAAGCAAGGCAGGATTTCGCATGACTCATAGTTATGAGTCATAAGGTTGTTATTTCACACTATGACTGATTAGGAGTCATGGGGTTTCACTTGATGCACAATAGTGCAAATCATTGTTATATTGTGATTGGTTGATGGTGCGTATGACTCACACTTGTGAGTCATATGATGTAATGAGTTTCGCAAATGACTCACATTGAGAGTTATGGGTTTCGCACATGTAACCACTTTGGGGCACATGACTAGTTTTACGAGTTATGATTGGATTTGGAACGTTGTGCAGTTGACCCAATGGGGTCAGCTGATGGATATCATACTATGACTCAATACGAGTCATGGAGGATAGGTGACTCATAGGCATGAGTCACCAGGGTTAGGGTTGAGAGAAGAGTGCCTATATAAGGACTCTAGGCGGCCTGTATTTAGGACTCTTCACGCAATCATCTAAGTTTTTTCCTATACAATTACTTTACCTCTTTATCTCTCTACTCTTCTATTGGCGTTGTGCGATAGGAACCATAGGGTTCGGCTATCCATTCAACGTAGGCATAGGCCTAAGAGCAATAGTGGAAACCTCCCTAGTACTACTCTTTGCAATAGTACTCCTACCCTTGTGGTTGAGATTAGCGCCACGCCCCATACCGGACTATAACAACGGCCCGGTCATATTCATCCAACCCAAAGAGAAGTAGTTACCTGTTGCAAGTCAGCTTACCGCATAGGATCGTAACACATATACTTAAAAACAGAAGAGTCTCACATCATATTGGTGAAGAAGGTACTAGAACGACTACGGAAATATCATATGGCCATATCCAGGTCAAAGAGCACATTCCATGTCAAATCTGTGGAGTTTCTTGGGTATATAGTGGCTGTTGATGGAGTCTCTATGAGTGAGCGCAAAGTTGAATCAATAAAGGCCTGGCAACCACCTACCCCGGTAAAAGAGATTCAAATCTTTATGGGATTTGCCAATTTTTACCGACGATCCAAAAAGAATTTCTCCGCACTATGTGCACCAATTACCGATTTATTGAAGGGAAATCCAAAGGATTTTGCTTCGGGAGAAATACAGCAAATTGCTTATGATGAACTCAAACGACAGTTTATAACAGCTCCCATACTTTGTCACTTTCATCCTGAAAGAGAAACGGTAGTGGAAACTGATCCAAGCGATTATGCTCTCTGATGTATTCTGTCTCAATATATGGATAAGAAGTTGCATCCAGGTGCATTCTATTCCAGGAAGCTTACCCCGGCAGAATGCAACTATGATATCTATGATAAGGAATTAATGGCAATATTAGTTGCTTAGGAAGAATGGCGACACTACCTGGCAGGAAGAGATGAACCTTTCACCATCTATACCGATCATCAAAATCTACAATACTTTCTCACAACAAAGGCCTCGTCGGCAAGACAAATCTGATGGGCTCAAAAGTTGCCTGATTTTAACTTTAAAATCATTTACAGACCTGCGACCAAAGTAGGTAAACCTGACGCATTAAGCAGGCGGCCAGAGTACCTCCCTAAGGAGGGAGCAGAGCATGCCAAGCTGGCTATACTTCAGTCTCATCACTTTGGAACTCACCAGAATAACCTAAACTTAGTGGTGTCAGTCACATGGGAAATGGAAAATTTAGAACGAACCCAACCTGGATTGCCAAAAGAGCAAAGTCCCAGTTCAGTTAGGGTTGAAAGGTTACAACAGGAAGCAAGAATTCCTACACGAGGTTCCAAGTTAGCGGCAGGACACAACTGATACAGTACTGACGATACCATAGTTCCATCTAAAGGGCAAGTGGTCATAGGGACTGAATTAGCTATCGAAGTACCAATTCGAACATATGCCCGTATTGCACCACGGAGTGGATTCGCAGTCAAGCATGGTATTTCCATTGGAGCCAGAGTAGTGGATGCGGACTGTAGGGGGGAGGTTAAGATCCTCCTAGTCAACACTACTGACAAGGCTTTTCAGGTACAGACCGGAGACTGCATAGCGTAAATAATTGTGGAAAGAATTGATGAAAGAGAGCTTCATGAAGTCTGGGAGTTGACAGATACGGAACGAGCACGCCAAGGATTTGGGAGCTTGGGTATCTACTTAGAAGAAACTCAGCCGCAATTATGTGTCCTATATTCTAATACAAAACAGGAGTTCCTGGACACAACCGATATTGCCATTCACCCAATATGCACTAAAGGACAAATCTTAATGTCCAATGCAATAATTGCTAAGTGCGATTTCAAGAAATTTGGTATGAACTTCATGGCAAGGGTAAAAGAGAAAGCAAATGATGATCCAGAGTGGACGAGTATGAAGTGGGAGTTACAACTATTAGGAGATGATGGCAAGCCAATGCCAAAACAAAGGACCATAACGGATGGAATGCTTTTCTATAAAGAACGCCTATATATTCCCCAGGACGAAACTCTGCAAACTGATATTGCAAAAGGTTGTCATGACGCAAAAGTTGCAGGACATTTCGGTCAAGAAAAAACTCTAGAGATCATCTCAGGGGACTTGTACTGGAAAGTAATTACCAACTGGATAAACGACTATGTACGGTCATATACAGAATGCCAAAAGGCCAAGCCACCAAGACACACAAGCTTTGGCTTACTACAACTATTACAAGTACCTTTTGCAACTTGAGTATGTACCTCGGTAGATTTTATTACGCAACTACCCAAATCTGCAGGTTAAACCCAAATTATGGTTATAGTTAACCAATTCACGAAAAAGGCACATTTTATCGGTCTGGAGGAATATGCGACCGCAAAGGATGTCGCTCAGGCATTTATCAAAGAAGTTTGAAAACTTCATAGTCTACCAACCGAAATCATCTCAGACATGGAGTCAAAGTTTGCAGGAGAATTCTGGGAGTCTCTGTGCAAAATGTTAGGCATAAAAAGAAAGATTTCTACCGCATACCACCCTCAGACTGATGGACAATTGGAAAGGGTCAACCAAGTGCTGGGAGGATACTTACGGATATTTGTCAACTATGATCAGGATGATTGGTACCACCTTTTACCATTAGCTGAGTATGCATACAACAACTCAATAACAAGTGCCTATGGAATAAGACTATTCTTTGCACTCTAAGGTTACTACCCTCAAACAGAATGGATAAAGGAGCGAGAAGCCCAAAATCTCGGAGCTACTATGTATCCTTACCGGATGAAAACGATACATGAAAAGGCAAAGGAATCACGTGAAAAAACTCGGGAAGGAATAAACAAATACTAAGACAGCAAGGCTCAGAGTCAACCAGATTTCAAAATTGGTTATTTGGTTATGCTAAATGCGAAGAATATCCGCACTAAGTGACTATCTAAGAAGCTAGCACCAAAATTATACAGTCCATTCAAAATCCAGGAACAATGAGGAGACCTAGCCTAAAAGTTGGAATTATCTGAACGCTGGAAAATCCATCCGGTATTCCATGTAACGCTACTTGAGCCATACAGAACTTTAGTTCGACCAGGCCGAGAACAACCACCAATGACAGCGGAAGAGGTTGAAGGGCACCTAGAATGGGAGGTGGAAAAACTCATTAAGTGTGAAATATTCTCTTATGAACGACGATTCAAAGGACGGTCAAGATCCATTCAAGATCTCCGATACTTTGTTAAGTGGAAGGGATGTTCAGAAGATGAGAACACCTGGGAACCACCAGAGCACTTATAGCATACTCAGGAAATGGTAGAAGATTTTCATAAAGAAAATCCGGATATGCCAAGATTGGACTAAGTAGTATCTACGGAAAGGTTTTTCCTGCTGTGGCCAAGGTATCACAGAAGGTTTTTTAACTCTACTAGAAGGAGTACTAAAACGTTATATTGCTTCGGGACGAAGCCTGGAAAGGTGGTGCTGATATTATACATATGGGAAATGGTACAAATTAGTTGATGTGATAGTATATAGAACCGGGAGTTGCTAAATAACTACAACCCATGCTGGCAAGATGTAGTGTCTATAGCAGAGCTGCTCAGCCTCTGAGAAAGATCTAGACTCTAATGTACAAAGTACTATGACTCTTGATAATCCACATGTATATGCACTTGAGTGCCTATATGCAGGAAAGGCGGCTATCCAGACTGATCAACTGGTATTCCGTAAGATGTTTGCAACTGGGCTACATCTACTTGAACTTAGTTCATTTGGCAAATGAATCGAAGGCTATTTACGGTTGGACTGCTAGACACCCTCAAAATACTAAATGGTTTAGGGGATCATTTGACTGAGCGGGGCATACATTTTCAAGCTCAAACCAGGTTTCCACTTGCCATGACCCTGGCCATGATATCTAAGGATACTTCATATATATGGCTAACATAAGTAGTGGGAGAATTGTATAAATAGCTAGCAGTTCCCTATAGTTAAGGGATCATCAAGCAATGGAGAAGAGACCTAGACAATATATTCAGTTATTAGTTAAAACAACTTTAAAGCTCTCAAGAACCATCTTTACCTTTTATCTTTATTCTTACCAGAGCTTTCCTGACAGTTCTCCCACCCTCTCGATACAAGCATGGCCTAGGCAATTCAGCAGTACTGTATTGGCTACCCGGGTAACAATTGCTATGCCTCTCGTGATCAACCTGTTCCGATTGGTCCTTAGACCAATATAGCCATGTTTTCGGGGTCTGAGTACGTTCTCATATTTCTCCAGGAGCCCGCTCATCATATTCTCATTTTTGCGCGAAGTGTCCCCTCACCTTTGGTCTATTCCATCAAAGGCTGTATGGAATAGACCATAGCTCTGCGGACACGGAATCTATATACTTGATTCCAGCTCCATTGGGTCATCCAAGTCTATTTCTTCATATACTCTATAGACAGCATCCGATCGGACGGACACAGACTACGTATATGGTGTTACAAGAGGGGCGCCAATTTTCAGTTTTTTAGTGAGAAGATACTTTTTGCCGAAGGTGCCACAGGTGATGTGCAGGCCCAACAATGGGGCTGGAGGGGTATGAGTAGTATCTCAGCCTAATTTTCGTATGAATTCAGTACTGGATTCCAGTACCTTGTAACCATGTGCCTAACAGGTACTCACGTTTTTGAAATGCTACCCAGAATTACACTCTCCTTGAGGTCGTTACTAAGGCTATCGACAACCCTGACTGGCTCTTATAGGATGGAGTTCTCGTTATAAAGGGGAAGCATTACGGTAGAGACTGTCCTTATATCTCCTATGAAGCAAGCTTTCAAGGTGCTAACATCAGAAGCGAAATTGTGCCCTTTACCCATGAACAAAGGACACATATTGGTTAGCAGAAATGTATTGAATATGCTTGTAGTAACTTCTACGGACTCTCCATAAGCAACGATGTTAAAGACTATGTCTGCAGATGCCACCTATGCTAGCACAACAAGCAATCTACTACTGTTGCTGAAGGATCTGTCACACTTCTACTTGTGCCTAGACAGCTATTCTTGTTCCTTGCAATTGACTTTACATGACCCTTCCCTAGTGATTCTAAGCTTGAACTCATCATGGTTGTCTTAGATCGATTCAGTAGCTTAACCTACCTCAAACCAGTCTTCCAGAACATCACAGCAATTGAAACAGCACACACCCTCATTCAGCTAGTCTTCTCCATTCATGGTTGCTCTACCCCCTAGTCTCTGACAGAGACTCCAGGTTTACCTCACGCATTTGAACACAGCTTATGTAGAATCTCAATGTTAATCTCAACATGGTTACAGCTTTCCATCACTAGACCAATGATCAAACTGAGCGCGGAATCAGAACTGTTCGTCAATGCCTTAGGAACTATGTTAACCCTGAATGAACCAAGTAGGTTCGCCACCTACCTCATTTCCAGACTGCAATGAGTGCAGCTCCCAGCGATAGAACAGAACTCTCCCCCTTCGTAATCACCTTGGGCAGACTACCAAACCTCCTCACTAGCGTCAGAGTTCTCCCCACCTCAGTTCCAGCAGCATACCAGATTACTTTACAGATCATGAAGAACCAACAACTTGCCAGAGATGAACTCAATAAGGCCAGAGCACGCCAAACCACCTCTAGGGCAAACAGAAGAAAACATGGACCCACAATCATCCAACACGAAACTGAAGTTATCCTCAAGTGAGTAACCTATATCCAGAAGGTTTGTTACGGGGCAGCCAATTCTGTACTTCTGAATTGCCTAGGCCGTGCTTTATCGAGAAGGTAGGAGAGTTGTCAGGAAAAGCTCCGGAAGAATAAAAGATAAAAGGTAATGATGGTTCTCGAAAGCTGTAAAGTTGTTTTAACTAAAACTGAATATATTGTTAAGGTCTCTTCTCCGTTGCTTGATAATCCCTGAACTATAGGGGTTTTTTATTTATTTATTTTAATTATCTCATATATTCACTGTTAACGTACAAGAACCTGCATGGAGCGCTAGCTATGGCATAAACGAAACATTAATTCCAAATGTGCAAGACAAAAGATATAACCGCAACAAGTTCTCCCCTAGTAATGACCATACCGTCACCGCGCCAAGCAATAGCGACTAATTCAGAAAGTATAGAATGAAATGATACCAAAAGAAATCATAACCGAAAGAAAAGATATAGCAGGAAGGTCAAACCGCTCAGTCTGAGTCATAGTCGGAGGAGGAGGAGGCAGCATTAGCAAAAACTGCTGGCATGGGGGGCGGCAAGTTTGTTCGAGTAGCGCGGATGTATGAGGCAAGACCAAGGATCACGTCCAGGTCGGCCCTCAGTGGAGAGCCATGGTCTATCGTAGACAGCTTCGGAAGGTAAAGCTGGCGTTCTCTGGACTTAGAGGGGCAGTGGAGAATTGCATGCTCGAAGGTTTCATCCTCTGAGTCGCAGGAAGGGCAGGTGGGAGAGCGATCGGCATCGTTCCATGAGGGTTATGCAGCAAGATAGCTCTTGCCAGCGCGTATTTGGTGGATTCGCCCAGCTGTGAAGCGGTCGAGGCCCATGAAGGCATGTGGGCGTAGGGACGGCTTGTACTGGTAGTAAGGAGGGGGTGGGGACAGGAGTGTCCAATCAGTGAGAAGGTCCTTCTACACTCCTCCTTCATCAATTTGTAGGAGACAGCACATGGGATCGGAAGAGGGGGGGCTAAAAGAGTGCCCGGTAGGTGGTGTGAATTTATCTGTGGGAGTTTAAACCCGTCCGGTGCCACCTTGACCAAGAGGTAGCATATTCCATAGATTGGGAGGTGAGAGCGGACGGTGGGTAAGGGGCTTGGTTGATTCCAGCGGAGAGGGATGTAGTTGGCCCTAAGGCCACGAAGCAGGTGGCGGGAGGAGTCCCCTGCCCTAAAGTTGGAGAAGGATGGAAATGATGGCAGCAGCCGGGCTGCGGCTTGATTGATCTCGGGAGGGGAGCAGGCCAACCGTAGTGCGCCCATCCTGCGGCGATGGGGGAGGAGTGAGTGGAGAGGAGGGAGGCAAGCCTCACAGGGAAGAATAGATACAGGAGTTGATGAGAAGCAGTTAGTGACCCATCGTTAGACCTTGCTTCCAAAGACCTCCATCTTACCCATCATCACAGCGTTGGGGATGAGGAGGTCAGCTCCATAGCTGAGGATCGGTAGCAGCAGGCCCATGGCTAGTCTGCGGTTCAGGTAGGGGACTATGCCTATGCCAGGAGGAGAGAGATGCCTGATGAGGCCAAAGGCCGCCTGAGCGAGGGCTAGTCTCTGGAGGAAGTGGGTGGAGGTTTCCATCAAGGGTGAGAACCAGTATCCTAGCCATCGGACTATGGAAGAGGGGTGGAAGAGACTCCCATCGAGAGAGACCGGGGCCAGTAAGGTGGGAGAGCGATCCCTTGGAGTTCGCCAGAGGATGAGTTCGGCTTTAGGGATGGAGAAGGAGACTTCAAGTGGGGTGGCCTTCCTTCAAAGGATGGTGTAGTAGTGTTGAAGAAGCTGTGTATTCCTCCGGTATGACCCAGACCCAACATTAACAGTAAAATCATCAACATAAGAAAACATAATCCCCTTTGGGATAGACAAGTGCATGGAGGAAACATAAATTAAAAATAACAAAGGAGAGATAGGAGAGCCCTGGGGGGCACCCACTAGAACAGTTAAGAAAATATTAGGGGAGCCTTGAAAAATCAAGCCGCATTTGCGGTCAGTCAAAAAGGAACGAACCCAAGAAACCATATAAGGAGATACGCCTTTAGCGCGAAGTAGGGAAGATAAACAAGTAGAGGAAATATTATCAAAGCCTCCTTTAATATCCAGGAAGAGGGTAGAGGTCTTGAGGCCTGCACTTTGCAGCAGGCGGACCTCGTTAGTGAGGGCAGCACATGGGTCTAAGGTGCTGAGGCCTCAGAAGGAGCCTCATTGGTTTGCGTGGATGAGGCCAACGGTGCAGGCCATTAGCGAAAGGCGGGTTGCCATTATCCTTTCCAGAATCTTGGAAATAGTTTCTAGGAGGACAATGACTCGGAAGGAGGAGGTGGAGTTATAATGAGATTTGCCAAGCTTGAAGAGGACAATGCCATTTGATCTTTTAAGGGAGGAGGGGTGGAGGCCATAGGTCAGCAGGGGACCTAGGAGGGAGGTGAGGAAGGTGGGGTTGATGTTGTTGATCCTTTTCCATATGCCATAGGGGATCAGGTTGGGCCCTGGGGCTGAGGTGTTGGAGGACTTGCGGAGGGCAGGGGAGACTTCCTGTTTCTGAAATGGCAGGAAGTCCGCGAACGGTTGCAGGATGGATGGCGAGAATTGGGAGTCTTTAGGAGGAAAAAAGTGATGCAGGAGTGAGGTGATGGTGCGCAGGTGGCGGTCCATCCAAGCATTAAGTGAGGCTGAGGTAGGGAGTGGGGAAGGAGGTGGGACCGATACCTCCTTGATAAGTGGGGAGAGTGTGTGCCAATCCGTTTTGGTTCAGTTAGGAGTGGAGTCAGGCTGTCGTAGGAAGGGCGTGGATAGGGCTATTGTGATTGGGACATGGTCAGAGCCAGTGAGTGGGAGGGTGATACCCCATGAGCTGACAAAGGGGGAAAGGGAGGGATTTGCGAAGGCCAGGTCTAAGACTCCAGGTCTGGATGTGCCATCGAAGGGGAACCTAGTGAATACACCTGGTGTATTTATAAGTGAGTAGCCTAGCTCGGAGGCCAGGTCAAAGTATGGGGAAGAAAGATTAAATTCAGTATCAGAGAGGACCCTTAAAGGGTCAGATAGAGGGTGATGGAGGTTCAAATCCCCAACCAGGAGGGTGTGGAAAGCGTGTTGACGGAAAATAAAAGATGGGGTAATTGTAGGGGTGTGGGAGGAGCGCCCGGTGGTGGAGTAGGCATTGTAAACGCGGAAGACCCGATGAGCTGAATTAAACAGACCTGAAGGGGAGTGAATATCAATTGCCATAAAGTCCAGCCAGTCGAAGAAGACGGGTAGGAGTGCAAAGACTTGCATGAAATCAAGGAGAGCATGAACGGCCACCCTAGGTTTGGCGCCGTTAGTAGTAGGTGGGGAAAAAGATTTATAAGAGGAAAATATTGGTAGTCGCCCCTTGAACACCGGAGGATCCTGCAGGGCGACCAAGTGTGGAGGGGTGGGCATAGCCTTAAGGCTATAGAATAGGGACAGAAACACATTCAAGCTCCCAAGGCAGTTGTGATGAATGAGGGTAAGGGTAGTGCCTGGCGCCTGCGTCAGGCAGGGGGGGTCCTGTGCGGGACTCATTGGGAAGGAAAGCCTGATGGGCCATGTGGGAGTAGAGAACTGGAGAGCCAGGTGGGGACTGGTGCAACAGATTTGGGGCGAGGGTCATCTGGACCGCCAGTTGGTGGGACTAGCTGTCTGGGGGTTGTGAGATCCATGGTGGCAGTGGTGGGGGAGGGAGTCCTG
>QFET01001209.1:0-31435 GCA_003316355.1 Tuber calosporum | reverse complement strand
GGACCGGCGGGGGAGGAGGGGGTTTTCTGGCAGTGGCTCCTGCCATGACGCGAAGGGAGAGGTCCCTGACTGTGGCCTCCAAGGCTGCAATCGCGAGTGGGGCTGAAGTAGGGGGAGGAGCGGGGGTCAAGATAGCGGAGGAAATCTCATCCACGCGCGTAGTCAGTGCGGCAAGTCTGCTAACTGCCTCATTGATTCAAGAGAGGGCGGTGCAGAGGAGTGGGATGATGGTGGCTTCCCCATCGGAAAGGTTGTAGAGGAGGGAGGTGTCAAACGCAGGGAAAGATTCCTGGGAGAGGCTAAACTGGGTAACTATAGCGTCCAGGAGGTTCTGGGTTGCAATCAGGTGGTCGGGGAGGGGTCCAGTGGTGCTAGCACAGGATGAGTGGGCTGAGTATGGGGCTGTGTGGTGCTGGGTACGCATGGCTGACCTAGAGGGGCCAAGGGAAGCTGGGGCCATCACTGTTACACAGGAAGTGGGGCTGTGTCGCTAAAGAGTGAAGCTTAAGCGAAGGGCAAGATTTGGTGTGTCATGGCTGTTGCCACACAAAAGGTGAAGTTTTGTACGGCTAAAAAGGGCAAGAGTTTCAAGCGGGAGGAAAATAGAGGGCGCGGAGCCTGTCCCTTAACTATACGGAACTACTAACTATTAATACAATTCTCCCGGTACTTATGTTAGCCATATATATGAATTATCCTTAAATATTATAGCCAGGGTCATGGTAAGTGGAAATCCCGTTTGACCCTGAAAATGTATGCCCCGCTCAGTCAAATGATCCGCTGAACTATATAGTATTCTGAGGGTGTCTAGCACTCCACCTGTAAATAGTCTTCGATTCATTTGCCAAATGAACTAAGTTCGGGTAGATGTAGCCCAGTTGCAAACATCTTACAGAATACCAGTTGATCAGTCTGGATTGCCGTCTTTCCTGCATATATGCACTCGAGTGCATATGCATGAAGATTATCAAGAGTCATAGTAATCCATACATTAGAGTCTAGATCTTTTACCGATGCTGAGCAGTTCTGCTATAGACACTACTTCTTGCCAGCATGGGTTGTAGTCATATAGTAACCTCCCGGTTCTATATACTATCACATCAACTAGTTTGTACCATTTCCCATATGTGTAACAAGGTTGGACGAAATCTCAAGCTAGTTGGACCTTGGTTAGGACCCTTCTCAGTGAGCCAAGGACCTGACTGACACAACAACTACAAACTCATACTTCTCCAAGTGATAGCAGGAATCCACCGATTGATCCATCGCAGCCATCTTCATATTTACCTAAGAGCCAACCCCTTCCCCTAACCAGGAACACCTAAACCCATATTCAAATCGCCTATCACCATCGAGGCCAGTGGACAAGAGAAATGGGAAATCGAGAAGATACTTAAAGATCGAATGTATCGCACAAAAAGACAGTTCTTGATCCATTGGAAAGGCTATGACAAAATGGAACAACTTGGGAACCCCTCTACAACCTAGAAGGCACCAGCACCTTTCATCAGATCCTACTGTTTAGATACCTACAATGAATCTATACCTTTCAGACTCCCTTAGTCCCATGGCAAGACTTTCTCAACCTGGACACTTCACAATCCATACTATGCCCCCCTCTCACCTGAGCTTAACCCTGACGGAATTTGGAAACCTCTCCAAGATTCAAACTACTCAGGATCTGTTACCTGCACAACACTCTCTACCTTGGATGAATCTGAGATGCAAGGCTAACTGCTTCTTGATATTGTCTTCCCTACTATGAGGCTAATAAAGGTGAAAGGTCCTGATACCAGTGATAGATATATGTTTACTGATTAAGTTACATGTTTTGAAATTGAGTGGAATGCTCCAAAGGCAGGTTGGTCATTAATCTCTTTAGGATATTCCCTTTTGTTTTGTTTGGTTTATTTCTTTCAAAGGAGAATGTAACGGAATCCTACTATGTTTCTACCATCACTACCGACCTGATATTTGTAATTTCCTATTTGAGTTTATACCTGATAACCGCTACTATTGTTGTCCTTTCCCACTTCGGTATGACTTCCTAACTGTTTATTCTTCCCTTGTTTCGCTTACCACTACCCATCTTTGCTTCTACCCATTTGGGTATCGCTATCCTCCTGCTATACATACTGGATTTGTATAGGAGTACCAATCTTTTGTTCCTTTTTTTTTGGATTGCATCACTTGTTTTGTTAACTCCATCCTATCGCTTTTAATCCTGTGTTTTCAGAATATGGTTACCTTGTTATGCTGCCTCTGTTAGCATGTTGTTGGACAGGATGTTTGCGCTTTTGTTTAGATTTCCTAGCTACAACCTTTTGTATTTAAAGAGCCTGCAATCCTTTAACGATTCAGACTCTTAAGCCTCACAGGACTATCATCTTTAATACTACAAGTTGAACAGTCACTCTATTAGTTCCATTACCTTTTATCTTGTCTATTGAAGACCTATCCATCGACGCTTCTCCCCCTATCCTAATAGTATCTTTAGAGTCAATTCAGGATTCTAAAGATACTTGGGAGTAGGTTACACTCTTATCGTTTGCTTTAACTGCCTGACTGAGCTTTTCATCCTGATCTAGAGCTAACCTTTACTGCTTAGCTGCTGGCAGTTCAACCTCTACCCCTGTCTGTCATTTTAATCTCACTTCTGCTTTCTTGTCTCTTGTCTCTTGTCTTCGCTCCCACTTGCCCCTAATCTTTATCTTCTTGTGCCTGCTAAATCTTCTTCTTTGTGTTTAACTGTTTTCTCTCACCTTATAGTCCCTTGATTAAGGTCAGTCTCTGCTACAGCCACACTCAATATTAATTCTCTTGTACCTGGGAGGTGAATCTTGTTCAAATGTGTATGGGCACGATCTTATATCTATCGGAATATACGAACGCAATACTAAGCGAATATCGCGGGCACGCCTTGATGAGGAGAGGTAGATTTATGAAGGTAGATTGGTAGGTATTCTGTTCCTTATTCTTCTAAGCAAGAAAAGTGGGCATTAGCCCCTATATATACAAGAATGTGCCCTCCCGTTATCTAAAAGAATATAAAAGGGAAAAATATAAGTACGAACGTGTTTTACCATAACGTCAGTAGAAAAAACATAAGTGCGAAGTATTTGACCCTGAAAACCTGCCAAGAAAATCGCAAAAGTTTATATTAATCTAAAGAGGTGTGAGGGGTTTCGTTGTGGATGATAAGACATAAAGGACGGAATAATAACCGATAAAATATGTGATAAGCGAGCGAAATAACCCAAATACCAGATAAAGAAATATATATAAGAATCATTATCGTAATAATGAAATATAACAGAAATAAACGCACAGTATGTCCTAGCTGTAGTAATGTATGTGGTGTAATAGGTATTGCCGAAACACTAGCCAAGTAAGAGAATATACGATATGTTCAAGGAAATATTCATATGAAAACGAATAAGAAATTTCAACACTTCCCCTCATTATCTACAGTCCAGAAGTCCCATCAACCGTGTATGTGCCGGTTTCGCTAAGATTTTGGTGCAGATATCGGAAAGGTTTTCTGACGACTCAACTTTTAGTCAAGTGAACGAACCGCGGTCGAGTTCTTCTCGTATTTTGTGAAAGTGAACATCGATGTGTTTGGTACGTTCATTGAGTTGATGGTTTGTCGCAAGAAAATTAGCGCCGGTATTATCTGCGTGCAAAGCTATTGGTAAACTTAGTCTAATATCGTTGAGGCCTTTTTGGAACCATTGGATTTGTCGCATAGCCAGTGACATAGTAACGTATTCCGCTTCAGTAGTAGATGTAGCGACGGATGCCTGTTTCTTGGATCGCCAGGAGATACATGAACCATTTAAGATAACAATGTATCCTGAGAAGGAGCGGCGGGTATCAAGGCAATTGGCAAAGTCTGCATCAGCATAGACATCGATAGCGGGAGTTGCGTTGCTTGGGTACGGGTAGAACAATCCTATATTTTCTATTCCAGCAAGGTAAGGAAGGACGTGTTTAGCGGCCTTTAAGTGTGCTTCAGATGGGCAAGAAGAAAATTGAGAAAGAAATGAAATCGTATACAAGAGGTCGGGTCTTGTGCCAGTGGTGAGGTACATAAGTGATCCTATAATCAATTGGTAAATGGAGGAGTCTGGTATCCGTATGTCTTCGGTCCCTTTCGTAAGTTGAATGCCTTTTGGTAAAGGGGTAGAAACGGAACGTGAGTTTTCCATGCCATATCGTTGGAGGACTGACTTGATGTATTTTTGCTGGGTAAGATGTATGCCGTCTGGTGTATACATTATGTGCAAGCCGAGTAGGAAGTTAGCTTCCCCTAGGTGAGTCATCTCGAATGCCTTTTTCAGGTCTTTTATCAGTGATGTGGCGTGGGGGGAATCGGCTGCGTGTATGGCAATGTCGTCGACGTACACCGATACGTAGATGTCGTGTTTAGCATGGACGAACATGCATGTGTCGAGGGCTGATATCGTAAATCCTTTGGAGGTTAAGAATTTTGCGAAGAGAGCATACCATTCATTCGCAGATTGCTTAAGTCAATAAAGACATCGGTTAAGTTTCCATACTTTTTCTCCGTCACCGTACCCAGGTAACGGTTATAGGTAAACTTCTTCTTTGAGTTCGCCGTAGGGGAAAGCAGATTTGACATCGAACTGTCGCGGTCGCCATTTGTTTTTGGCGCATATCGCGAGGAGGAAGCGGAGAGATTCATAACGGATGACAGGGGTGAATGTTTCTTCAAAGTCGAATCCGGGAATTTGTGAAAACCCGTTGGCAACGGCTCTTCCACGAAACCTTTCGAAAGTCCCATCTGCATTATGTTTAGTTTTGTAAACCCACTTACTATCAATTATCTTTCTTCCCATTGGTCTCTCAACAACATCGAAGGTTTCATTCCATTTTAGTGCATTAATCTGGTCATCCATCGCCGTGGTCCACTGTTCCTCAAGCATACTATTAATCGCTTGGTGATACGTGGTGGGATCCTCTTCCGGTAGTTCAGTAGCATTTCTGCCAAAGCGTACGGTGAGCGTGAGATTCGTCCTGACCTTGTCCGTGTTTCCGGTTGCTCGTCTGGTAGGGCCTCATGTTCTTGAGGTTGTTGTTCCAAGGGAGCAGGTTCTGATGTAGGTGACGGTGTGTTAGGTCGGTCGTAGTTCTCTGGATGTGGAGGTAATGGAGGAGGATGGATTTCAATCACTGTTGTGCAGTTGGTAGGTGTCGTACTCGGGTCCAATTCCAAAGTCTTACTGTAAGATTGCATGTCTATTGGAAAGGAGGGAGGATGGACGGTCGCAAATTGGGATTCCGGAGCAGGTGTTGTACTTGGCACTTCTGATTGTTCAATCGTTTTAGTGGGCCAGTGTACGTGTCGTGTTTCGGATATCTTATGTTGTGAGGGAATGTATATCTAGTATATCTTGTCAGAGGATGTGTATCCAACAAGATAGCCTTCGATCGCCCGGGGCTATAGCTTCATTCCTGGTTTTCTTGTCTCCTCAGGTATGTGGACGAAGCATTTGGTCCCGTATGGGCGCAGGTGGTTGATCAACGGCTTTTGGTTGTAGAGAGATTCATAGGGCGTTGAACCTCCTATGGATCGGTTGGGAAGACGGTTTCTGAGGTATACGGCAGTTGCGATTGCTTCTGCCCAAAGTCGTAAAGTTAAACCTTTTAACATGGATCTAGTGGCAGTTATTATGGTCCTGGTATACCGTTCGGCAACGCCATTTGATTCATGTGAGTAGGGTGGAGTTTTGTCATGAAGTATTCCATGCGCCTGAAACAGGTTTAGCATTTCATGGTTCACGTATTCACCACCGTATCAGTTCTAAATCGTTTGATTATGGCGTAATCTTGGGTCTGTCGCTCCTGGATGAACTGTTTGAAGATTTTTACCGTATCAGATTTTACCTTGATCGGGTAAATCCAGGTGTATTGTGTGCAGTCATCAATGAAGGTGATATAGTACGAAGAATTACCAAAGGATGGTGTCGAGAATTTTCCGCTTAAGTCAGAGTGAATTAACTCGAAGGGGCTTTGGCAACGTTGCTGTGTTGGTTCTGGTTTTCGTTTGTACGACTTTGAGGTAATTCAAGTTTCGCATTGCCAACCTGTAGAACCTTAGGGATATGGGGTGTGTCAGAGTATTTGTCGGAGCGAAGGTAGGCAGGTGAAGGATGACCCAAGGCTTCATGCCACTCCTGATAGGTCATTTTATATGCCTGTTCCTTTACTTCCTGCACGACATAATCTTGTCCGTCAAGCTTGCCCTATAAAACCTCTTTATTCTCTCCCATGACATACATGTCCTTCCCTGAACTGCGTAAAGAAAACCCTTTTCCCAAAGAAACGATAACGCGGCAGGATAACAAATTGCATTGACCCAACTTAGGAACCCAGAAAACACGTTGAATAAAAACAGGAGATAAATGGCCATTAGACGTTTTGGACATGTGCTTAACTGTTCCTCGGCCGCATGACTCTATTACAGAGTCATCGCCTAACTTGATGTTTCCTTTTTCTGGTTCAAACTATATAAGAAGGTCTAGGTTGCTTGTCATATGTGAGCTTGCACCTGTATCGATTACCCAATTGTGTGGGTGAGGGCTCTTTCGCGTAGTGGTAAGGGTTGAGGATGTACTGACCGGTTTGGATGTCTCTTCCTTGCCGGTCATGGCGGTGTCAATCACGGTCCTTTCCTTCTTCTTTTGGTTATCGGTCTTGAGTTTCTGATACTCTTTCCAAGTATGCCCTTCATTGCGTGCAGCGGGGTAATGCTTTTTGCAGTATGAGCATTCCTTGGCTGTGACTGATGTGCTGTTTCCCTTTCGTTGATGTTGTTCCTTCCCTTTTCCGTTGACAGTTGTGGTTTTATACGCCTTGTCTTCTTCAGAGTTAAACGAAGATTTAAGGTCCAATGTTACAAACCTATCCTTAGTCTGCCGGACAAGGCACACTATCTTCTTTAACAGCAACAGGTAACGATATGTACCGCTCGTCTTACCACTCTTCAGGTCTCGTAGCCTTATGTCGCCTAGGGAACGCTGAGTCCTTTCACTCCTAGCCTGTGCAACTGCTCCTTAGCGATACGTTCTCGGAATCACCTTTCGGTCGGTGATGTAAACGGACGGTTGTAATAAGAGTAAAGTATAGAATGAACTAATAGGTAAAATATAACATAGGAAGTTACTTAGGTGGTTGCGTGAAGAGCTAGCTATCTGTGTCCGTGACCCTCCTTATATAGGCGCTCTTCCCACAACCCTAGCCATGGTGACTTTACTATGAGTCACCTCTTTTCTATGACTGCCGTGTAAGTCATAGTATAACAACCATCCTACAACTCACAATTTGAGTCATAGTATACAATCCTCATAGTATCCAATTTCCATAAAAGGTCATGTGCGCTAATCGCGTCACATGCGTGAAACTCCTGACTCATACTTGTAGTCAGGTGCGAAAGTCATAACATCATATGATCTCACAATTGTGAGTCATGGAACCATAAACATAAATCAAATCAAACATCATAATCATAAATGATCTCACAAATCGTGAGTCATGTGAAACATTCCATATTGCTAAGTCACGATTTGTGACAATAGCTCCTCTCTCCCCTCAGCTTGAGTCCCATCAAGCTATTCCCCAAGTTTAATTACTTGGTTCCCGAATCTTCTCGCATCGTGACGGAACTTCCGCAAAATATGTTCCGTTGTGCGTAACTGTTTCCTGACCATCTCCAATGTCAGGTCTGCCACCTCGATAGTTCGTTTTTGGTGCGCAATGGTGGCTTGTTGCGCTTCGAGGGTCTCCTCCTGGAGTCTGATCGTTCCTTGGGCCTCATCCAGTAGGATTTCTAAACCCGAACTCTTTCTTTGGAGGCATTCAATATCTGCCTGTGTGTGTTGGCTTTCGGTATCGTTGTTTCGGGTTTCCTCGCCTCTCTCCAACCGTCCCCTCCTGGCTTCCGTGCGCAGAGCATCCTTCCTGCTCAGTTCTTCTCTTTTACTCCACGCCTTGGGGTAGTACCCCGCCCGGATCTTTGCATCCCGGTGGGCTCGACAATTATTTCGGTAGCACTCCTCCCATCTCGTCTCTGCATGTGGTTGTTTTAGCCAGTAACTGGCCCCTTCCTTGTCTTCTCTATGGACGTTGCAATGCTCGTCATAGCATGCCGTCCAGCTCATCGCATTGTGTTCTGATGCCCTTTGCCGGTCCTCTACCATCGCATATCCTGGGCTAGTTGAAGTGATTTCACGCATTGGGTCTCCCCAACTGTCGTACGTTGCTTCTTGTTTGATTTCTTGCCAGCCTTGGTTTATCTGGGTATCGTTCGTGGAAGTGTCTGGTTGCATTTTCTGTGTGTTCGAAGTTTTCCGCTGGGTACCAAGCTTTATCGTGATCAGGAGAATATCCTGTCCACTTCGCTCGATATTGGAGTCTCCCGTAGTGTAGTCGTGAATCGACTATTTCTTCAAGTTCGTATTCTGTTTCGCCTTCGATTTCGATTGGTGGTGGTGGTGACTGGATCTGTGATGGGAATCTTTGGTCTTGGTAGGGTTCGAGAAGTGAGATGTGGGTGGTGTTGTGTATTCTCATCGATGGGGGAAAGTCCAGCTTATATGCACTGTTCCCTACTCTTGCCAAGATCTTGAAGGGCCCCATCTTTCTGTAATCGAGTTTCTTGCATGGTCTTGTGGTCCTTACATTCCTTGGTAGGAACCATACCATATCACCTGATTTCAAATTCGGATCGGGTTTTCTGTGTTGATCGTAATTTTCTTTCTGTCGAAGTTGTGCAGCCACCATTTCCTCGCGTATGGTATCGTGCCATTGGTCCATTTCGTTCGCTGTAATCTTCCGATCCGGTATCAGATGACCACTTGTGTCATGTTTCGGGTGTTGTCCATAGTTTGCAAAGAAGGATGTTGTCTTAATTGTTTCTTGTTGTCCGTTATTATATGCAAATTCCGCAAAAGGTAATAGTTCGTTCCAATTATCCTGTTGATAGTTGACGTATGCTCTCAGGTATTATTCCAGGATGGCATTGGTTCTCTCTGTCTGTCCATCCGTTTGCGGGTGGTAAGCTGTGCTTTGTTTCCTCTCAATTCCCAACTTCTGGGCTGTCTCCTTCCATAGGTCAGAGGTGAATAGCGTTCCCCTATCGGTGATGATATCGTGCGGCAATCCATGTAACCGAAAGATTTCTTTTGTAAAGGTTTGCGCGAATTGTTTTGCTGTTATATCCTTCCGGCATGCAATAAAGTGACTCATTTTTGTCAGTCTGTCGATGACTACCAAGATAGCATCGTAGCCGTCCGATTGTGGTAAATCTGTGATAAAATCCATGGATATCGACTTCCATGGCTTATATGGTGCTTCGTTTGATTGTAGTTGACCATACGGAGCATGTCGGGATGATTTCGTTCTTTGACAAATGTCGCAGTTCTTGACATATTTCTTGATCGTTTCCCGCATTCCGGGCCAGTAGTAACTGCGACTGATGAGTTCTGTGGTCTTTGCTGTCCATCCATGTCCTGCTTGTAAAATGTCGTGATTTTTTCTGATAAGTTCTGTCCTCATCTTCTCTTCTTCTGGTACTCAAATCTTGTTCTGGTACCATAGGCAGTCATCCTTCCATTGGCATAGCCCCAGGGCTACATCCTCATTTCTTTTGTTCCTTGTTCGAGTGCTTTCCTTATCTCTTGTATGTGCGGGTCCTTCCCGCTCTGTTCCTTCATATTTCTCATCTCTTCTCCTGGAAAGCTAATCGTATCCATTTCCTGTATCCTTATCTCCTCAAAGTATTTTTCTTGTGATAATAGGATCCTTTGTTTCTGTTTGATCCTATCGTCATCTTCTTCTGGTGTATCTTGACTTCTCCTTGTCAATGCGTCTGGCCTGCCGCTTTCCTTTCCTGGCCGATATTCGATCCGTATATTGTATTGGCTTAACTTCTCGCTCCACCATATCTGTCGTTCCTTGAGATCTTTTGTTGTCGTGAAAGGGACCAGATTCTTATGGTCAGTGAGGATCCTTGTCTTGTGATGGCTTCCCAACACATATCTTCTCCATTCCTTGAGTGCTTGTACTATGGCCAATAGTTCTTTGTCATGAATATCGTAGTTGCATTCCGCATTCGTCATTGTCTTTGATCGGAACGCCACCGGCCGCCATTTCTCGTCTTCGCACTGTTGCGATAGAATCCCCGAACAGACATACTTCGATTCATCTGTTTCGATCATGATCGGTCTTTCCGGATTGTAATGGGTGAGTACTGGTGCTGAAGTTATTTTTTGTCTCATCGTATCGAACGCCTCGCTTTCAGCTGTACCCCACTTCCATTTTGCATTTTTCTTTGTCAGATTGTATAGAGGTTTTGCTGTCCTGCTAAAGCACTCGATGAATCTTCGGTAAAAGTTGCAGAATCCCATAAATCTTTAGATATCAGTTTTATTCTTCGGAATCGCCCATTCCCATATGGCTGCCGTCTTGACCGGATCCATTCGGACTCCTTCTTGGTCAATAATGAATCCTAAGTATTCCACTTCTGTCTTATGGAATTCACACTTAGTTGGCTTGATTCTCAATCCGGATTTTCCAATCGCTTCCAGGATCTTTCCCACGTCTTTCTGGTGCTGCTCCATTGTTTCTGAGTACACCAGTACGTCATCCAAACATACTATACAGCATGTGTCCAAGAATCGGTGTAATGTTTGATTGATCCATCTCTGGAATGTTGCCGGTGCATTGGTCAAGCCGAATGGCATTACCAAGTATTTGCACGTTCCGTATCGTGTCGCAAAGGTAGTTTTCCATTCGTCTCCTTTCTTGATCCGTACATTGTGGTATGAATCTTTAATATCCAGCTTCGTAAAGTATCGGGCGCTATTTAGCCTATCCAGGGCTTCGCCGATGAGTGGGAGTGGGTACCGATCTTTTTTCGTGACTTCATTAAGTCCTCGGTAATCCACGCATAGTCGTAATTTTCCATCCTTCTTTTTGACGAAAAGGATGGGTGCTCCTGTTTCCGCGAAGGAGTCTCGTATCCATCCCCTTTCCAGATTCTGTTTCAAATAGCTTCTCAATTCTTCCAGTTCCGCCGCTCCTAGTGGATATAACCTCTTTGCTGGGATTGTCTTTCCTTTTTCTAGGTTAATCTCGTGGTCCACTCCTTTTCTGTAAGGCGGTAACGTGGTTTTTTCTTTCTCTTCGAAGAGGTCCAGATATTGGTGATATACCTCTGGTATCATCTGTTCCCAGGGTTCTTTCCCTTGGTACTTTTTGGCCTTAATAGCCAGTTCGGTACTGACATTCATTGCCTTCAAATCGCATTGGCCGTCCTCCTGGTTCCACTTTAGAATGCCTGTAATCTCTCCTCTTCTATAGAACTTCCCAAAGGCTTGGGCCGAGATCTCGCAGATCTCTATTCGTTTCCAGTCCTTTTTTGTTTCTTCCCTGGTACCCTCTGATTCGTTTCTGTCCCAGTCTCTCTGGTGGTCCGTACTTCCAAATCCTTTTTCTTCTCGTTCGGTATTTGCAAGTACTTCGACTTCCTTGCATTCCCCGTCCAGGTATCTTCTACATATCAGTTGTGCTATCCTGTCACCGGAGTTGACTGTGTAGTCTTCGTCTCCGAATGTTCACCATTACTACCTTCAGTTCACCTGTATAATCCGCCTCTATTACACCCGCGTTGGTTGTAAGCCCGTTCTTGACTGCTAACCCGCTTCGTAGTGCAATGCGCCCATAAGTGCCCTGTGGTAATCCAATGGCTATTCCAGTTTGGATGACTTCTTGCCCTTTGGCTCGTATCGTTGCTCTTTCGCTAGCGTACAGGTCGTGTCCTGCCGCCCTCATTGAGCCTCTCGTATGCATCGTTGCCTCTTTAGTCAATCTTTTGACTAGGATCTGTTTATCCATTTTTACCTGAACCTTTCAGAACTTCATATCTAAGTTCTCCTCCAGGGCTTCCGCTTCCGGGACTGTAAAGACCCTCGGTGACTCTTTTAAACACCTGGTCGTGCATCTCTCACTATCAAACGTGATGGTCCCCTTTCCCCAATCAATCGAGGGGCTGTGTTCTCTCAACCATGGCATTCCAATAACTGCTTCATGGTTTTGTAAATTTGCCACTAGGAAGGTAATCATTTCCCTATGGCTACCGATGTCCGTAGGTACTGTCGTCATATGAGTAACTGGACCCATCGCGCTGAGTTTGCCGTCCGCCAGGTAAATTTCTCATTGTTGTTTGGCTTTCGCCATAGGCATGCTGTACTTTTCGCATACCTCCTTATCAATAAAGTCCTCAGTCGCTCCTGAGTCAATCATTCCGTTGATGCTGATAATCTCGTTACTGCCATGTAGTCGCATTTTTACCATGACATGGTCGTTTTCGTGTTCCAGTAATTCCGTGTTGTTTAGTGCTGCGTAGAAGTTTCGTATCTCGATGGGTTTCTTTTTCCCCTTGTCCCACAGACCATCGCTTACTGGGGACCGTCGTCTTTTTCCTCTTCGTTCTTTTCGGTTTCGAGATCCATTTCGCGGATTGCAGTTCTTTGTTTCCATCGTGGGTTCTGAACCCTACTGACTGTCCTCGTCGGGTATTCTTTCTCGTCTTTCGGGTTGGTGCAGTTTCTCATCATGTGTCCTCGCTTCGCACATGCCATACACAGATTGTTGTTTCTTCTCCTTCAATATTCGGTTTTTGATATGTTAAGAGCTTGTCTTCGCCTAGTCGCATCTAGGTCCATTGGATCACCTTGGTGCTGCTGTAGTCGTTGGGTCTTGAAGGTGCCGTTGTAGTTTCGGACGTTGTCGTATGTTTTGGTCTTTGACCTTCCTTGCACGTGTTTGATAACGTCCAAGCGGTTTTCCTGATTAATGGCCCATACCGCCATTTCCTCAGTCGTGGTGAAGTCTTGAGCCCTCATGGCCCATGCGTTCTGAATTTCTTCGTGTAAGCCCCTTAGGAAGGCCCTTCCCAAGGTTGCTTCGTCGTATTCTGCCTCCGTTGCCAACAGTCGTAACTCGTTCCAGAAATCAGTCACGTTCCGGCTCCCTTGCTTGATTTTCTCGATTTTATTTCTTGCTGTTTCCCTAGCATCCACGTCGCCGAATTGAATGCGTAGAGTGGCTTGAAATTCTGCCCAGTTATTCCATGTGGATGGGGTTTTTCCTTCCACATATGGAGTAATCCATTTGCCTGCTGATTCTCAAAGTAGGGATTTGGCGAAGACAACTTTTTAATCCGTCTTCGTTTTCCCCCCATCCTAGTGCTGTGTAGTATATTGCAAGTTAAACTAGCCATGCTCGCAGTTTGGTACGGTCGCCTGTAAATGTATCCCGGGTTTTGAATTTCGGCCTTCGTACCGTTTGTTCTTGTCGATTTTCCTGAACCGTTCTGATCAATTCTTGGAGTTGTTCTCTCGTGAGAGTTATCGTATCTGCTGGTCCTGCTACCCCCGACATTCTATGTATTGGGGATGCTACTGAGCTTACTGACCCTGATCTTGACCTTGCTTCCGGGGTGACCGGGCTCGGAGGTCTTGGAGATCCTTCTCGCGATATCTCGCTTAAGGCTTGTCCGAGTTCTGCTTGTAGTCCTAAGAAAGTCTGTGGATCGTTGAAGTCTGGTACTTCTGTATCTGTAGGTGAATCCGTTTTGTATTCGTTAAGTGTCACAAAGGACGCAACCAAATGTTACAAACCTATCCTTAGTCTGCCGGACAAGGCACACTATCTTCTTTAACAGCAACAGGTAACGATACGTACCGCTCGTCTTACCACTCTTCAGGTCTCGTAGCCTTATGTCGCCTAAGGAACGCTGAGTCCATTCACTCCTAGCCCGTGCAACTGCTCCTTAGCGATACGTTCTCGGAATCACCTTTCGGTCGGTGATGTAAACGGATGGTTGTAATAAGAGTAAAGTATAGATTGAACTAATAGGTAAAATATAACATAGGAAGTTACCTAGGTGGTTGCGTGAAGAGCTAGCTATCTGTGTCCATGACCCTCCTTATATAGGCGCTCTTCCCACAACCCTAGCCCTGGTGACTTTACTATGAGTCACCTCTTTTCTATGACTGCCGTGTGAGTCATAGTATAACAACCATCCTATGACTCACAATTTGAGTCATAGTATACAATCCTCATAGTATCCAATTTCCATAAAAGGTCACGTGCGCTAATCGCGTCACATGCGTGAAACCCCTGACTCATACTTGTAGTCAGGTGCGAAAGTCATAACATCATATGATCTCACAATTGTGAGTCATGGAACCATAAACATAAATCAAATCAAACATCATAATCATAAATAATCTCACAAATCGTAAGTCATGTGAAACATTCCATATTGCTAAGTTACGATTTGTGACATCCAACAACCTGTTATAGACATGGTTGTAGGTAAGGTCCTCCTTGGTTTGAAGGTTGTCAACGATGTTGTTCATCGACTCGGGAAGGGACTGGAGAAGGACTGCAGCTTTTGCTTCCGATGACTCGAATACCGTCTTAAATGCAAAAGGTAAGGCGTAACGGTCATTTTCAGTAGCAGAGGAGCAACAGGGTTGTATGCGATTCCAGAGGGTGTCGAACTTGCCGTTGTGATCAGCGATGGGTTCAGACAACTCGTATTTGGTATCGAGAACAGCGTTGAGTTGGTCGAAGAAGGAGAAGGTGTTTTCTTTGTCAAATTTATCCTGGAACACTGTCCAGATTGCGTGCGGCGTTTTGTGGGTTTCCAGGAGGATGAGCCATTTTGGATCAATGGTCTCGAGAAAGTAGGCTGATGCCCACTGGTAGCGATTGCGAAATTCATCTATAGGGTCAACATTCGTCAGATCCCTGTCTTCATCCTGTATTTTATCAGAGATGGTGTCCCTTCCTTGCACAAGGTCCCTGTAGTTGAACAGTCCGAGGACGTACTCGGAGATGTCATGCCATGTACGGTAGTTCTCTGGCCCAGTCAGCTTTGGGATGGAGCTGAGTTTGTTACTGGGTGCGAAGCCGCGTTTAGGGTTAATAGCGTGTGTCCGTGCCCTTTGGTCAATGGGCAGAGGGGTTGCTGTGGGATTGTCTGTCGAAGGTTGAGGGACGGTGGTTGAGGCTGAGGCAATGGTGGATTTTGGTTCCACAAGTTGTGTTCTTTGAATCGTTCTCTGTGACCACATACCCCCTTTAAGTCCTAACAACTTTTATCAAGCCTGAAAGTAACACGTTCACCTATCCAGGATTTTTCTGGGAGTGTCCACCCTCAGATGTGTTAACTTCTAGGTAGTTGATAAAGTGTGCGGGGGAGTGGTGGGTAACGCTTACACGCACAAAGAGAGGAAAGAGAAGGAGACGGAGGTGAACGGTGAAAAGAGCTCGGTTAAGTAGTGGTAACGCCGAGAGTGTTTCGCCGAGACTTGTGTAACGCCGAGGCCGTGAATGCTTGATTTCGTCAAAGAAGGAGCGTTTCGTCTGGTTGATATTACGTGCCGAGAAATAAACTTTGCCGAGAAAAATATTTCCGGGTATTATTCTGTTGGGAAACGTGGATCAATGGCAGGACGGGTTTCGCTTCGTTGACTGTGAGGTTTCGTGATCTGTTGGAGGGTGTGAATGTATATCCTAAAGATATAGGAGGCCCGGGCTCATAACCTGTTCAAAGGTGTATGGGCACGATCTTATATCTATCGGAATATACTAACGCAATACTAAGCGAGTATTGCGGGCACGCCTTGATCAGGAGAGGTAGATTTATGAAGGTAGATTGGTAGGTAGTCTGTTCCTTATTCTTCTAAGCGAGAAAAGTGGGCGGTAGCCCCTATATATACAAGAGTGTGCCCTCCCGTTATCTAAAAGAATATAAAAGGGAAAAATATAAGTACGAACGTGTTTTACCGTAACGTCAGTAGGAAAAACATAAGTGCGAACGTATTTGACCCTGAAAACCTGCCAAGAAAATTCCAAAAGTTTATATAAATCTAAAGTGGTGTGAGGGGTTTCGTTGTGGATAATAAGACATAAAGGACGGAATAATAACCATTAAAATATGATAAGCAAGCGAAATGACCCAAATACCAGATAAAGAAATATATATAAGAATCCTTATCGTAATAATGAAATATAACAGAAATAAACGCACAGTATATCCTAGCTGTAGTAATGTATGCGGTGTAATAGGTATTACCGAAACACTAACCAAGTAAGAGAATATACGATATGTTCAAGAAAATATTCATATGAAAACGAATAAGAAATTTCAACAAATCTATTTTACTATCTGTAAGTTACTCTTTGATCTTCTTCTTATATTTCAAATTATTATTTACTAACATCTGAAAGAATTAAAAACTCTACCACAACAGCCTTTTATATTACAATCAAAGCCTTGTATGTACTTGACTATCTCTCTCTGACTTTCAAAAAACTCTCATTTACCCATTTTGCTATAATCTTCAATTGCTTCAATTCACTATTGAATAATAACTAACTTTTAAGTTTAAGTAGTTTTAGGTATTGTTTGCTATGGTAGAGGGTTTGAACTGGAAGCTGATATGTGTATGTTGAAAAAGGCAACAGTTCAGGCAGTGTAGTATGAGGAGTAGGCCGAATATTATACATTTTAGTATATTGAAGTGAATTGAAAATTGGTGGAAACAACTTCTTGCTCATATTGTGCTCTTGTATCTAATAATTATTAATTCAATATTTTTTAAGGCTTGTACATGTATTCTAAATATTACTTATAATAATGATTTATAAATTGCAACAGGTACTAGTTTTTGTTAAATCCATGGTTTTATTCGTACTAAGTACAGGAAAATCCTAGCATTCACCCTGAGGTATGGGCTAAAAACCCCAATAACATAAGAAACTTCACCACCCCCATGAAAATAACAAATAACAATAGAAACACTATCATAAACATCAAGTCATTAGCCCCACGGCGAAAATTCAAAATCAGGACCTCAGGTCCGAGTCTCTCGTAAACGGAAACTTCCCAACCTAACTGGAAAGTTCAACCTATTCTGCGTTACAAAGGAAACAAAACCCCTCATCAAGGCTTTCCCTTTATCCCCTCTTTCCCATAGGGCTGAGCCTGGGCTTATGTCAAACATTCCCTGATCTACCCCCTCCTTTGGGCGAGCCAGGCCGGCACAAACAGTAATCACGTGTTCGAAGGTCTGAACTGACTGTAGACATAGGTCACAAGTCAGATCCTGGTCCTGGATGGACCAGCTTGCCTGCTCTCTTAGATAGCTCTTGTTCGATCTCATCTGGTGTATCCTACCGGCCTGTAATTTCGGCAGCATCATGAAAGTCCAGCAATCGCGGTAAGGCGGTCGGTATATATAGTACTCCAGGTAAGCCTCCTGTACCCATCTCTTATGTACCTCTTTCCTAACCCACTCCCTGGCCTCGATATACGCCTTTGCGGCGTCCTCTTATATCATTGCGAGTCGGTTTGGCTTTACAGGAAAGGGCCTTGACTGATATATCTCAGCAGCCGTAGCCCCTATTTCATCAATCGGGAGGCGGACCTGGACCGATATGGTAGAAGTTGAGTCCCAACCCTTTAGGCGTACACTGCCACTACTGTCAAAAGCCTTCCTCCTATTCGTGGGATATCTGAAGCTGTCCGGGAGCGGGAAACCCCCAGGCAGCTTTGCCATCGCAATGTTATTCCCAGGAATGTCAGACGTTATGCGGACGGCCGCCATTAGGGAAGCTTGTACCAGATATAGTTGGACCAGGGCTAAACACACCTCTACCGACAAAGCCGTCAGGTTGGTAGAGAAGAAGGCGTTGGTTATCCATCTGAGGACTCGATTCCAAAACGTCTGCATCTTATTCATCATGTTGATGCTTGGGGTGAGGATATCCGCCCAGTATAGCATGGTTGGCAATAGGATACCCTTGGCCAATCTTCTCACTCCGTAGGGCGAGAGTCCTTTTCCCGGTATCGATAGTCTCTGAATTCGAAAGAAAGCGGCCTGTGTAACTGCCAGCCTTTTCGTACAATGTCTCGTTGTTTCTTCGTTATCGCCTAGCTAAAAACCTAGCCATTTTACCACTCTCTCGGCCGGCTGTATAACCTGAGATTGAAGTCTTATCGGACCCTCGGAGACCTCTTGCCTCTCTCTCGACGTTCTCCAGTGCACCAGCTCTGTCTTGGCGATACTGAAGGAAAGGTCCAGATCTTCTTCTCGACTGTTGATCTTTTCCACCTCCCCTTCCAATAAACGCGAATTTCAGTACCATGAATTGGATGCAACTGTAATCTGGATATCGTCCACATATGAAGTAGAAAAGCTCTCTTCTGGGTTATCTGCCATGTGTAGACCACGAACATATATCACAAAGAGGAGCGGGGCCAGGGGGGAGCCTTGCAGGATCCCACCTTCGATACCATATTCCGTTCGTGAGCTGCCCGGATAGGCCAGTATAACCTTTCAGATACCGACGAAATTCCGTGTCCAATCGGTTATGTATGTTGGGACCTCCTGGTTTCTTTCAAGGATCCCCATAAGCTTCTTATTGTTAACGTTGTCAAAACCCCATTTCACATCCAAGAAGACTGTTGAGACCTTCTTTCTGGCGAATTGACTCTCCTTCACCCAGTGTTTCAGTGATAAGACTGCATCTACTGTAGACCTCTGTGGCAGGCTTCCAGTCTGATTGATGCAATACATGTCTGTTTTATAAGCAATCGTCATAAGGTGTCGATTCACTATTCGTTCCTCAATCTTCGAGAAAGTCTGCATCAGAGCAATAACCCTGAAACTAGAACATTCTCTGTAGTCACTCTTTCCCGCCTTTGGCTGAATTCCGCCTATTGACCCTTTTAGGCATGGGGGGTGAATCCCCCATCTTAGGAGGGCGTCCACTAATTAGGGCAATACGTTTTCATTAAGCCAACTTATGTTTTTCCAAACCCCATATGGGACCTGATCTGGCCCGGGGGCTGACTTCTTGCTACACTTCTTCAAGGCCTCCCATACCTCAACTGGTGTGACCCTATCTGGCGAGCGAAGTTCCCTACGATAGGGGGGTTTCGACGATATCGCGTCCTGATTTTCCGGGAAAAAGTGACTCATGATAATTGCCGCAGTGTCCTCTGGTGTATTACTATCTTTACCAGGTACTCTGTTCGGGATCCATTGCTTAGTGAACTGATGTGCCGTCCACACGTCATTTTTCTTTGCTGAGGCTAAGAACTCATCCCAGTACTTCCGCTTCGCCTTCATAATTGCAGTCCGGTATGCTTTCCTCGTCTCCATCTTTTCTTTCACACCGCTCCCGTTACGTCCAACACGCCGGGCAGCCGAGGTGTAAACCCTTCTCATCTCGCTAATGTCTGGCGTCCACCATGCCTTTGACCACCATGTTGGTCTCTTCATTGGGGCCCAGCCTTTTACCATCTGTATCAACCTAGACAAGTTCTCCTCAAAGGTCTTAACGGGCGTAGCTGGGTCATTCGAATTTTTGTATTCATGATCTACATAATCTTTTAGGGAAGATTCTATCCAGGGGGTAGGGACCCCTTTCTCATCTCTTTATTTGATCTTGTCCCACTCTGGAGAAGGTGTCGCCAGGTGTAAGTCCTTCGAGTCCAGTTCTGTGAGTATGACTATGTGATCCGATCCTGTCTGTTGGTATAGGTCCCTCCATCTCGATACCTGCGCTAATAATACTCAATTGGCTATCATGTAATCGATGACCAAGGGTTGTTGTAATGTAAGGTTGTCCAGGAATCTCGTGTAGACCCCAGGTGTATTCGTGATCATAAAACCTCTCTGCGCTGCCAGCCGTATATAGGCTCGCCCTGCCTTCCTTCCCGTGATTCCATAGTCCGTAGCGGGTCAGTAAATGTCGTGTGTATATTTAAATCTCCGACCACAAGTGTCAGTTGGTTCGTTTCGATAAACAGTTGCTCTGGTGGTACAGTATGTCCCCCACCATTCCTGTTGTAAGTATTTATCAAGCCAAAGGAATGACTGTCGCTTAAACAAGGTCCCTCATTTCCAAAAATTCTCAAGTACAAAATATCAAAATCCTTTGAAACTACGACAAAGGAAACACTAATCAGAGTCCACAGTGCCACATAGGTACACACCCGTATCTTGAGTGAGGGTAAAAAAACACACTTGTAACCTGGGGCCCTAAGGGGTTGCCGATTATACAGTGGGGGGTCCTTGTAACAGGTACTTGTCTGAGTGAACTGTTTTACTATAGAGCCTAAGTGGTACTCTTCTATCTCATTGGGGTCCAAGCAAAACCTGCTGTAAGGCGAAGACAAGAAGATTACAATAGAATAGTTTATAGAGCGATAGTGACCAATAGCATCACTGTTCAATAAAGTGTATTTGTTATCTAGGCATCTGGCTGAAGTCTCATGTCTCCTACTGGCCAGTAAACCACTCTTAAATACATGAAATCATTCGAACCAAAGCTAATGCTCTGGAAACTGACAGCTATAATTATTACCCATAAGTGTATAGCCACTGGACCGCTGTGGCCATGCTGGAGCCCTGGATAGCCTAAAGCTTTCCGACAACACTGCCTCTATCCTACAACTAGTATATATAACCTGGTCATTCCTTTAGAACTTTTAGGGGACAATCTTACAAATCCTTCGATGCATACAGTAAGCAAACTACCGGAATCTAGAGATTCCAGTAGGGAAATCAAATACAAACAGTAATCAAGTGAAATGAATATAATCCAACAAAGGAGAGGCTAATCAGGATGATAATAGAGTTACCAGAACATAAACATATGTTACATAAACTATTATGTATATACCAAAAAATAACTTTTCTATTTCAACTAAATATGGAGGATAACTTGGATCGGTAAAGAGATAGGAAGGAGGTTGGGGAATTCATTTTCATAGGTTCTTCTGATCCAATCAGCATGAAGCTGATGTTAATAGTTCCTGTCATCAACCTCTTGTGATTTGCTTGTTGGTTTTGGAAACCAATTGACCTGTGTTTCAATTGGTGGTATTTGACTTTCAGGGACAGTTGGCAGAACCTGTCCTTCTGGCATTATGGCATGTGGATTTACTTGTGATTAACTTGGGATAGACATTGTAACAAATTGTTCTGTTTGGTAATAAAAATACAACTTGGGTTTGAAAACTGAAGAATAAACATGAAAGTCCTATTCAGTTTGAGTGGGGCAAATTTTCATGAGGTTCATTTTTTTTTCTACTTCTAGTAAGACTACATGCTAACTACTTTCAAATACCATTTTCTCAGTTTCTGGAACTCACAAATTATCCTTGCCTGGTTCCTCATATCACTTTCTCCTCTTGGTGTTTTCTGCTTGGATTCGGTTTCACTGCTGGATCCCTCTATTCATACTTGTATTCTTACCACACTCTGACTCTGTAGTACTCTTGCGTTGAGACTCTGTCAACATTCTGCGTTGTCGCTGAGTTCACCTCTCACCTCTCTGACCAATTCTCAGCTGGTTCACCGTACCGTTGCCCAGGCTAGTCCATCAGAAGAAAGCGATCTTTTACGGTACCGTATGCCGTACGAGTACTAGTACAAGCACAAATGTGTCAGGTTTCGACGTTGACGAGTCATAAAAAAACACAAAATGACTTACCACAATTTGCAGTCCATCTTTTTACATTATAATTTTCTTTCGATTATCCCGAATCTCACGGTGGGATGATGCAGCTAGATTAAAACAGGGCGATACAGTTCTCTTTTTTTTTTTCATTCATTTTTTACCCCTTCCCTCGATGGCACACAGCGGTTGTTGGACGGTTGAAAACGGTATTTACCCCATCAGCGCATCTCTGCACGATTGTCAAACATCTACATCGTGGCACGCAACGCCCCAGCGCCTTCGATGTTGGAAATGAAATTTTGCTCCTTGGTTGGACACGAGGGCATAACCCAGCAATTTGTAACTTCCTAAATGGGGGTCCATGTGAGTGAGTGAGTGAGTGACGGCACACTTGGAACAACCAGTGAGACATAGCGCCCCCCCCCCCATCCCTCCCCACTTCCGGTAATCCAACCAATCGCTCTTGGTTACGGCGAGATACGGTGCTCTACATATTGGCCGCCGTTTCTCTTGGTTCCTCGCAAGTCATGTGTGAGACAGAAAGTCCAGGGTGGAATGGGGAACGATAACGTGAACGGGCTGAGGTTTACGTGTGTGTGTGAGTATTGTTTGTGGGAAGGTAAAGTACCGTATACGAGTAATGAGTAATGGTAGGAAAGGGAAAAATAAAATAAAAAAGAGGGAGAAAAAAAAGCCGCAAATAGAGTACTTGATTGGAGGTACGGTAAAATGTGATGAGGAAAGGGTTTTTAGGTGATGTGTGGTTATAGTGCCGTGCCACATTGGAGAGAATTCCGGGAAATCTCATTCTTGCCTACTGAGCGAAACTACCAGGGGAGGAATGGTACGAGCACTCCTACTGCATGTGATCACTGGTTTGTGGTATTGTACTAGTACAAGTACGAGTACTCGTAGGAGGTTGTTGATGTTTTTGTTTTTCTGCGGGGGAAGGGGTTACTTGTGCGAGTACGATACCGTAACTTGGTACCGCATTGAGCTGAGCTTTTTGGGGGCATCCAGAATTACCGATAATCCTCGAGTAAAGTTACTATCCCTTGGGCTGTCTCGAACAGTGACCTTCGTTCCTGACGCTAATCTTCTTTCCGGAGAAGATTCACTCCCGATCAGTCAGCTGCTAGCTATTTCAGTGCATGAGTCTCCCCTTTTTCGTGCTCGGGTGACTCAGCATCATCGTAACAATAATTAGTTTCAAACAAATCTAAATTCTTGGAAGGTCCCAGAACCGGAATAGCGTGCTTCTACCGAATTTTACTGTTTCAGAAAACCCAAGGGATATTCTATTCTTCCCCATTTTTTCCGTGGTCAGTTGCCTAGGTTCCCATAGGATTGGATGACAGGATTGGATAGGCAATCTTCCAAAAATAAAATATATTATACGAAAAAAAAAATTGAAAAAATAAAGTATGAAAACTGCCGTTCGTTTTGGGTGAAATTTGATGGAGCAACGCGTTCTCCGGGTGTCCGTTCCCTATGATATTGCCATTTTTGTTGTGTCATATTTTTTCCCCTTTCTGACTGCAATCATTCGTAACTGTGAGTATGATGATACTGGCTCGGCCGAGTAAGTTAACCGCAGTTAACCTGATGTTTAGAAGAGCATCACAAGTTTCAAACCTTTCTGGGCAATCGACTGCGTTGCTACGAGTAGAAGCGCTGTGCCACAAGTACTAGTACTGCTCGCTTCCAAGGATCCTGCGCTTACTAGAGGTCAACAGCAGTGGTGCGAATGGTTTGATTCTGGACTTTTTGGTCCATCTCTGCCCATCTCACTACAGGCGATCATCCACCATAATGCCAGGGTCCCGATGTCTATCGCGGTCTGGGTTGGATCGTTTTTGGTTTGGGTGTATGGGTGCTTGTTAGCTAACAACAAAAACTATAGCTTGATTGCACTGCTACTCGACTTCAATCGCCATGAGGATGAGGGGAACAGAGGGGCGAATCCCCGGAGGAGAGGAGGAAGCCACCTGCTCTTCTTCTTCTTCACACAGTGGTCATTATAAGGCTGAAAGGAATGTGGTTTTCTACCAATCCGGAAGCTCGCTATGATATATACAGACATATGCTCGGACTACAACTACTTCTAAGCATGTGGCGCCATGTGGTCTCCTGTGATGAAAGTGTCTTCTGGACTCTCTTGGCCCCTCTCTCTTTCCTTCTAGTCTATCATACCTTGTAGTTTATTATTGCACAGGACGTCTTCTGTATCCTAGGTTTGTCGGACAAGCGCCGGTTCCTGGTCCCTGTTCACGCTTTTTCCACACTTTCCGATTCCTTGCTTTCCCGCCGGGTTGCAAGGGACCCTTGCCAGAGCCGCTGTTTATCGAAAACTCCGGGCGACCACCATGCGCAGCGCCTAACACCACTTGCCGAGATGAGTATCGAGCTTGACTTTGGCCTAGATCCTCTTGCCGTGCAACGTGCTGGCACTCGTGCAGTGAGCGGACTGCCAACAGCTACGAGTACGAGCACTTGCATAGAACCACTTCACCATATTTGAGGGTCAGATGAAAGGAACCAAAGATCAGTTCTGGTCACTGAAAAGGTACCGTACTAACGGAACCAACATTCCTCTGCATTCGTGCTTGCGTCCTGCCAGATAACGAATTTATTAGGGTTCCGCTTCTGTGCTTGGTTGATTGGCAAGCCTACGGTACTGTATTCGGGTTCACTATATCGCCATCTTGATAACTACAAGGGGAGAGGATTAGCTAGCGTTTGCTTTGCTCGTAACTGAACGACGTTTGTGAAGGCTGTTGTCATTGCATACGGCCAAAATTTTGCTATTTTATGTTATGCAACGGTGGTCGTATCCACAAACATGGCTCGGTCACGAGCAGGCTTGTTGGTATGATATCAAAGGAGCTCCCCGATGGACAGTTGGCGTTGTCAATTGATGCTTAACTACCGGTATGCAGGTATATTCTCCGCTTTAGGGCATCGGCCAGCAAATCCGAGCTCGGTGCGGGGAACGCTGAGGTGAGTGAGATGGTAGGACAGATACAGGTGAACAAAAGCAAGGTTGGTGATTTGTGAGCAAAAAATGGGAACAGAAAAGAGATAAATTAAAAGCAAAGTTCTGTAGCTGCGGAGGCACAGTGCTCCAGTACTCGAGCGCTTGTACCGTAGCTTGACACAGAAAATGGGGTACTCGAGTACGGTACATAGCTGAGGAGGCACAATTGGGATAAGCGGGAACTTGAGCGGTGACGGATAATGGCTAGCCGAAATTCAGAAGAAATAGCAAAAGCAATTAATGGGTTCTTCTTCTTCGCTCTGGCCCGACAGCGAGAATGGAAGGCCTGAAGTGAGCTAATATATTCAGGTTTGATGCTGGTATCATATGCTGTCTCCAGGCAGTCAAGATTGTCTTTTTTTACCTCACAGGATCAGCGGCATCATATCAGATTGTTCCATTGCGCCTGTGCGGTGTGTGTTTGTGTGACGGTAAGAGAATGAGAGATATGGAACTCGCTGGGTACGAGCGAGCGAGCGGCTGTGGCTCTTGAGTTTGTTACGGATATGATTGCAATTTGATCGAAACGGTAACCCGCCAGAAACGGGATGAAAACAACCTGTACGAGCACTCGCACTATACCATACCATGAATCCCGAGGAGAAGAGCGAGAGGGGAGATATTTTTACACAAAATAGTTCTCCGCTTCTACTGGTGTGCGACCACCAGTCTTGAAACGTCGGCCTCAGCTTCGCGCGACAACCGAACAGAAAAAAAATAAATATAAATAAATAAATAAAAAGTGTCGTCCCAGTATGACGGAATGGTGCATAGAAGCAAATGGCCAAGCAATAACCGTGTGCGTGAATGCGGTATAGTGCTCGTGCTGCGCTCGGGGGAAGGAGCAGGGCCTAGGGGAACGAGATACGCTCGAGTATCATACCACAGGGTACGAGTAAGACCCCCTAAAATAACGGCTGCCAGGCGAAATTGAGGCAGAGATTTTGCGGTTGGTGGCTGACCTTGGAGGGTCCGTTAGAGGAAATCAATGCAACGGCAGAGAGCAGGATAGAATCGAGGGGGAAAGCGCACGACCCACAACCCCACACTGGATCTTTTTACCCACTGCGGGCTACCGTATCCTTTTTCTGCGAAGGAGGAGAAGAGATGCTCGTGCAAGCGCATGCGCCAGCTCTCCATAATTCATGGACCTTCTCTTATGATATTGTATGGGGACGGACTCTCCTCCCCCAACTATTTTAATAGAACCGTTACCAAGTTGGGAAGGGACTAGGCCTGATATCGTAGGTATTAGAAGAGCTATTTATTCGCTGGCAGGAGAAGGCTGCTTGAGTTTTTCTCGCGTCTCAGACAAGTACCGGTAAGTACGAGTACTTTTACGTTTGCCCTCTTGCTTCTTGCTCTTCTTTCCTTTTTTATATTTACCTTTTCTTCTTTCTTTCTTTCACATTGCTGGTGCCTAATCCATTTTTGTGTGTGATTTGCCGATAGCTTGGTTTTTGGGAAGCAAAACCTGACCTCTGGGAAAAAAACGCTGGGGGGAAACTTTGATCGAAAGCAGGAAATCCAGGTGCAACAGCAGCCTGTGGCGCGATTTCGATCTTTGGACCATCCCAATAGGTGGCCAAAAAAAAGCCCAATTGATGACGGGTGGGAAAAAAAAAGGGATACCTATTTCCCGCAGAATGCTTTGCAGTACCGGTACTCGTACTGTATTATCGTATTGGTACCGTATTGTAGCTTCGTTGTAGCTGAGCTGACACGCTATCATGTCCCTTTAATTTCTCTGCTTGTGTACCTGCCCTTTAGGCACGCATGCTTGGTGATAACATGTAACCTAATGACATGTTACTGTGCCTCAAGTACGGAGGAGGGGCTGAGAGTGTACAAATATGAATTATATGATACCAGGGATAATGTTTTCGTACAGTTAATTCAAGTTAACCAGCAAAATAATTCCTGTTTTGTAGGAAAACATCTCCACTTGCACTGGCACCACACTACCTCCCGTATGGCACGCTCGAGTATGCGCACACCACACCGTATTTTTGATCCACTACTGACTGATACGTAAAAATTTGGGACCATTTGTCACAACCACGCTCTTGGGTGAATGAAAACATTTCATCTTCTCCGAAGTCACAAAGTCCGAAACTCCTCTCGCATCCTGTGACTCGTGTTATGCTCTTTTCTCTCCCACTGCTGCCCATTTCTCCCGCAAGCCTTCCCTGGCAACAGTTTGCTTACTCGAGTACTGGGAAAGCTGTGAAATTTTGGATCAAACGAAGGAATATGATTTCTCCTGCATAATTTACCATGCCGGCGGGTTGTATCATAGTCGTAGGAGCGCGACCTCAGGGGGTTGGTCAACCCAACAGGTTTAGGGCCATAAGGGGATGGGCGCCGCGAGCCACAGATCAGCATCAAGGCACCCCACCCCAGCTGCTTCATGGTGCACCAGCCTGAGTAAAAACCAAACCAATGTTTGCGGCTTCAGTGCATGGGCTTTTCGCCTCCGGCTCAACGAAATTTTGATAACATGCAGGCTTATAATAGCCCACTACCGTAGTACCTCCATCCCACATCCCGTATTTAAATGCTCCCTGGGGAAACGGGGGCGGGAATGGGATGGTTTTGAGAATCGTGCTGGAATAGCAATTGCGCTTTATTTCATGAATAAAGGGGAGAATAACTCGGAGGGGCCGCCGAAATACTCTTGCGCGATGCTTTTTCTCAGAACCGTACTCTTGCAAGTAAACAAGAATAAAAATAATCCCTTGCATCATCATCATCATCATCATCATCATCATCATCGCCAACTTTTTTTCACGGCGTGGTTGACAGAGCACGTGGGCTGGTTTTTTATCGTCAAAAGCGGTCCGTGCGCAAATTTACAGGCCAAGTCAGTCAACCACAAGGACAGATGATGGATGATGTCGAGAGGTTTGTTTGTTTCTCTCTATTTTTCCCGCTGCAAAAGTTCCTCATCGTTCCGTGTCGTATCGTGTCGTATCGGTGCCCTTCACTGCCCCCCCTCCGCGATGGGAATCAGAGGTCCGGGCCAAGCAGTAAAAATAAAAGATAAAAATGCTGCTTAGTGTCGGGACCGGCTTTTGCTATCGTAATCACAAATCTTGAGTCTAAGATCGGCCGTGACGGGTGGAGGAATGGATCGGGATGACCAGATAAATTCTCCCGACACCTGCACCCTATGTCTTGGTCGAAACGGGTAAAGGAGCTGGGTTCTGACTCCTCCAATTTCCAATTTATGGTCGGAGATCTGATATGGCGCGTCAGCAAGATTTCACTGGAGAAGGCTGGTTTGTAATGGTGTTGACCAATTGGAGGGTTTCATTCCGGCGTGAGTCCTCGAGCACAAGGGTGCAATGGCACCGTACAGTACGGCACGGTAGGTAAGTGATCGGAACAAAAGTGGTTGATGGGATCAGCGGTTTTCCAATCACTTTTTGCGTCTGCTCGTCCAGGAGGATTACCGCACCGGTTGCATTTCACAGCCGCGCCTTGCTCGGTCGAGCACTCGTCGCATCTGGTCGGGGCTCGGGACTTGACCCCGCGATTTCGGGCGAGCCAGGGTCTTCGGGATGAACTCAAGTGGCTCCCGCACATTGAACTTACAAGGGGAGAGAATCCACCATAGAGGGAGCGGGGCACAAGTACTCGAGTGCGAGTACCCGGGTAGAGAGAGAGATATGATACAGTGCTTTACCCCCCCTACAAGTGCAATACTACTCGAGTATCACTAACGGCAAAAACGACGGGTCATCACCGGTAAGCCATTCCTCCCCCCTTGAAATCTCGTCGATTAGGAGGCGAAGTGAGGGTTGCGAGAGAAACTTGCACCGTTCCGGATGTTACTGATGGCACAGCAGCTGGTAATGAATCTTGCTTCGAAAAAGTCCAAAAGGGAGTTAGGGTATTGTCTGTCACCGGCATTGGAGATATGTACTCGTACTTGTACGGTATTCGCACTGGAAATCCAGATCTTGAGATAGGTGAGACACAAAAACCTTACCCCATACGGTACCGGTATTCTCGAACTCTTGTTTCATATTATTTTTTTCTCGGCCATCGCTTTTTTCACAATCGATATCAAATTGTGCCATACCGGTACAGCACGAGTGCTCTATCGCACACCAATGTTTCCATACCATACCAATTGATCTTCGCCCGAGTCCGATAGCTTGTGTACTTTAGTATGATAATTTGCTTTTACTTTTTTATTTTATTTTTCATTTAGTTGCTTACCGCGCCTGGGCAGGTTGGTTTCTATGACTGCCCGATTGCCATAGGCCCCCTCGGCGTGGCTTCAAGAGGATTGACCATCTGTGAACCATCCGTCCCCTCTCCCCACAGCCCACCACCCTGCTTGCTTCTCTTATAGACCAGGTTCGCCCAGTCGATTCTGAACCCCTTCCTTCCTCTTCCCCTGCACAGTGCCGTTGCTTGTCGTCTGTTTCCGTGCGGTACCTTGATCCAGAAGGCATCCACCCCCCCCGTGCCTCTTTTCCCACCTCAACCCTGAGCCTCCACGCATTCGCCTGACTGCCCTGTCTCCGGCCCTGGCAATCACAACGCTCCCGTTCTTACTCACTCACTCACTCGACCATCAGAAACTCGGCTCAATCCAATTGGAGCGGTAAATTAGAATACTTTTTTGCGTAAGGATTTCTGGTGTGTAACGTAGAAACAAAACAACCATCGGTTTTCGACATTCTTCGAGATCCTTTTCGCTCCCCTTCCTTCCTTGACCAGCCCTCCCCAGTCACCTGTCAACGGTCTTGCAGTTGAGCATCCTCGTGTCCTTCGACCAATTCGTCCCAACACACGACGCATTGCCTAGAGCGCAGTACAGTATCATACTGGGGAAAAGGAAAGAGTTGAGCTCGTACCCAAGCAAAAGCAAGTCATCTTCCCAGTGGATCATCAATATTTTTTTATTTTTCTATTCTATATTTCCATTTCTATTTCCGCTTCTGCTTTGGTGTGGGAGGCATTCTGTGGCCAGTTATCCGAATGACAAACCTAACCCTCTTACCGCGATTCCGTCCTGGCCCTATCATGCTGCATTCTATTGTTTGTTTTTATGCATTATCTCTGTTCGATCACTCAGTTCATTGTGATAAGTGGGCGTTAGTAGCCACACATCCATTCACACACCCAGCCCCAATGTCGAGATGGGAAAAGTTGAGAGGAAAGAAATGAAAAGAGGGCAAAAAGTGCAAGACAAGAAAGGCCCGCTAACATTCTGCTATCCTATCAGTTCTTCTCGATTTTAACCCACACGCACAAGTACAGTACGAGTACGAGTACAGCCACACTGACCCCACCACACCAGTTCTTTCCCACTCATCATCAGCAGCCGCGGCTTCAGTGTATCCTTGGCGGCGTACTCGAGTACAACCCACACTTCCCCCCTACTCGAGTACCAAGGAAGGCACTTCAACTGGGTTGCAGCAGTTCAATCAAGCACCCACCGGTACGAGTACAATTGCTCACATCCCGTACACACTTTTTTGCTTCTCTTCCTTCTCTTCTCGAGGTGGAGCACTGATCAATCATTGCCGTCCCTGTGCACCAACGTTCACTCAGTCGATGCACGAAGCAAGCCTATCTCCGAAGTACGCACATCTGATAGATTGATTTGTGCGAGGATTCTTTGGGTTCCACAAGTAAGTCCCGACCACCGAGCATCTTCCCACCCCTCCTGCTTCCATTTCATTTCCGTTCTATCCACAGTTATACATTACGCATCTTATACACATTACACATCACTCATTGTCTGCGTCCGTATCTTCACTGCAATACCTTTTATTCCTGATTGTCTATTTTATTCTCTCCATCTTATTCTTTCCTGTGCTCGTATATTCCTATTCTGTCATGTCCCACCAGCCCAACCAATCGTCTTCTGCATGCCAATCACCTCTTGCGTTTGATGCCCCGGCAATTGACATTCTGGGGGGGTTTTTTTTTTTTTTTTTTTTTTTTGCTTTCCCCAAGTCTCTTGACACCGAAGACCGGCCTCCGCTCTGCAAACACTCGATTTGCTAAGGTCACTGCAGAACGTGACAGAAGATCGAATCCATCCCATCTGGCTGGCGCTTAATAATAGTTCCAAGGATTGTTTCGAAGAAGCGCCAGGACTCCAACGGCCAACCAAGACCTTGGCTGGGCGGGCACTCAAGATCAGGACCGAGATTCAGAACAAACACACCCACAGAAGCTGCCCATTGCAACCCCAACGCGGCCATTCTGTTGGTAGGCACCCGTCCTAAATCTTACCCTCCCTGCCACACCCTTTCACCTACAGTACTCGCACAGTGCATTCGCTCTGCCGTTGAATACAATTCAACTGACCAGCATTCCGTCCAGTCTTCTGGAACGGCGACGCCTTTCTGCAAACTTCCTTCTTCTGCAGGTTATTGTTATTGCAACAACTGCATAATTACGTCTGATTAACGGAGGTGCCAAATATCTAACTGTCTCCATTCTAGACAAAACAAAAACAATACAAGACGGGAGAAAAAGGTACTTTGCTAAACTTCCTATTATTTTTTGTTATCGTACTTTTGTACCTGCCGATTTTTCTTCTTCTTCTTTTCTGTTCTTTTTGTTTTTTTCCCCTTGTTGATCTTGGTTTTTACAACTATTTTTCCTCTCTCACATTTTTTTTTCTTCTTTTTTTCCTTTTCTCCCTCTTCCTTCCCACTCGCTGCTGCAGCGCCTCTTGTCTCTCTTTCCCATCACTCATTGCTCACTTTGGGAGTGCCGTACACATCGGACTGCATTGCGGTGCTCTGCTCCTCTCCGCTCTGACCTGCTCAGCAGCTCACATTGCCCCCCCCC
>QFET01001206.1:0-28709 GCA_003316355.1 Tuber calosporum | reverse complement strand
CTACTCCACATACTAGCGTCCCTCGGGCACCATTAACCCCACCGCCGCCGCCACTATTACCCTACCGGATAGCAACCACTCCTGAGCATCAAATAGCGTACCCCTCCCCTATCCAAACACAAGAGACCCTCCTAAGCAAGAAGGAGGGACTATGGAGAAGGCGATGGGAACGGGCACACGACATTTGTGAGGAACACGGGGTGACCTTGAGACAATGGAAAGTCGGAAGCGATGTGGAAGCAGAATGCAGGGTGGTAGTGGAGCAAGGCCTTTGGGGAAGATAGAGCCAGGAATTTCTCTTCTCACTTTGTTTATCCCCTGTTTCCCCTTCTGCTCTCCCTGAGCAGGAACTGTCATTGCCTAGCTTGACTTTTTCTTTGGCTATCATAGGGTCGGAATGCGAATGGGTTAGAGTTTGTTAGAATGACCTGGGAATGGTCTAAATCGCAAATGCTGTTCATGTCTTTAACTACTTAATTATTGATGGTACAGTCATGAAATTCTAGCATATCCTTTCAGACGCACATCCATCCACTTCATCTCTTGGGACAACGTTAACTATTCGTAGTGTCTCTGGATATTTCCTCGGATTCATTATCGAGTTAAATATTTGGGGGCTATCTACCTCACCCCGTTTAATCTAACTGTGACCAAGCGATTAGTTTTCTAAAGGGGAAGAGGAAACGGGAGAAGAGGGGAGCCGTTTGTTGATGTTTTGTTTTAAGCTTATTCTCGATAATCGGGGTATTTGTCGGCGGCCGCCCGGACAAAGCCTGGAGGAATCGCGCCAGGCCTGCCCCTCGCTTGGCGTAAATCAGCCGGGCAACTTTCAACTTGAATTGTATCCTACACCCCTGGGTCAACACTCCATGTCGAGGACTGACGTGGGAAATATGCACAAGCATGCAGCAAAGAAATATACCACCACATCTAGCAAGTGAACTGACTCAATATATTACCAATGATAACCGAATCTCTTGACTATGGACAACTAATGAAAGCACCTCTGAGTTTGTCCCAGTAACTGATCGAGGTCCTGTGTAGCGCAGGGAAAACTGCCGTCGTAGAGATGCAGCTAAACAGTTGCCATGAGGTGATCTTGTGAGAAATTAGCCCGAAGCAGGGCGTGTGATGAGAAGTTGAAACGTGTTTATTGTCCAGATATGTCTCGCTGTTCAGAAAAAAAGGAAACAACTTTCATTCGACCCATCTTCTGGTGGTCAACGAAGTAGCCTGGGAAAGCAAGTGTGACGAAGTGAATCTTTTTTTTTTTTCTTTTTCTTTTTTATTTATTTAGTTTACCCAGAAAATCAAGTCCACCGGGTAACAGTATTATGCTTGTACTAGGCCATTCCAAAAGTATCCGGAAATGTGGAACTTAGCCTTGGCAGCCTTGGCAGCCTTGGCATCCGGCTGGGCATATATGAGCAAAAAATATTACGAGTGATAGCTGATGAGTATATAGATTACAAGAAGAAAGAGCAAAGAAAAGGATAAGAAAATAAAGTACTAGTTACAAGTTATGCATCATATTTATTGCCCCCACCCTGCACCATACATCTTGTCATAATGAAAGGAAGTTTGGAGATTTGGTTGTTAATCTCGGCCACCGTAATCTTTGCCCATTCCTCCTTAAGAACTGACTTCATTTCGTTGGGGGTAGTGATTTTCTCTTCCTCTCGGCGGCGAAGAAATCTTGACTTCATTAAGAGCCATATGTGCTCGATGGGATTAAAGTCAGGGGAGTTTGGCGGCCAGTTAACCTTAGGTATTTTTTCTTTCTCTCACTCGCGATTTGTGAAGTCAGAATCGTGCGAAGGTGCGTTGTCTTCCATATATCGAAAATTGGGACACACGATCATCCTCTCATGACTGGCCGGCCAAAGAATAGGCCTCCAAAGATGTGTAACGTATCTCCACGAATCGACACCCTTTCCCTCCCCTACTTTGAGTGGCTAGAAAGTGAATTTCTTTCCACGAAAGGATTGTGTAGTTTTAACTACCCTACCGGTTCCCCTTGCTGCCATGCGTAATTCTGCTGCCGTCCGTAGTTCATCCTCTCATAGGCTCCTCCACTCTGCTGACTGCTTCCACTCAGCATTTAAACCATCCGTCTCTTCCTGCATTTTTTGTTTATATTGTCAATTTCTTCCTTTGCTTTCTTCCTCTCCTCCTTTGTCACCGTGGGCCATACATAAAATGGCCCCTTGCAATCCCTTCCAATTCCCCCCCTGCACATTACGGAGATAGAACTTTTTTTTTTTTGTACCAACACAATCGTCATGCCACTTTTCACTTTCTCTAGCCAGACAATAGAGAGACCAAAAAGAGCACCAACTTCAATTGACATCTCCTCTGTAAACATGTAATCTGCATATTCAACTGCTGGACGCCAGCTAGCTCTCTCACAGCAATAGTTCTAGGAATATCCGCGTTAGTATTATACCTGAATTGTCATTTTAGGTGTCCAACTTCAACTCAGCCGTACAAGGCATATATAGAATTAAACTTACGAGGCGTTTTTGTTTATGCTCAGCGCTTAAAATAGGTTTAAACTCTTCCCAGTATGCATGCAGACCACGCGAGACCAAGGCTCTATGGATTGTCCCATCATCCACATGCTTTAACCCTGCCTCTCTGCGGATATCTACCAGCTTCATTCGTCCTGTTTTAAAATCCCTTTTAACGGTTGCGATTATGTGGTCCTTCTGTTTTTCACTCAGGACTTCAGGCTGACCGGAGCGCATATCTGGATTCAAACATTTCGAGTCTACCAACTCAAGCAATGATTAATGTGGTTCTAAATCTTCTCCATTAACAAGTCAGATCCATCGGGCAATTGTCTACCGCATGCAAACAGATATCGTTTCCTGTTGAGATCGGAATACCGGCAAGTTGTTGAATTTCGCGATATGGGACTGGATTGGGCAGACTTCGAAGGGTTACGATTACTGCTCTCCGTCTTGGAGTAATTTCTTTCCCTGAATTAACAACAGTTGGTCCTCATATAGATCTCATATGTGATAGCCACTGGATATACGCGTAGACTTACCTTGTTTTATCACTGCACGTGTCATTGTTATACAGATAGGGGTTACACTGGTGTTGCGAGTTTGCAACAATGTGCTTGGTAAAAGGTTAAATACGGTACATGAAATTATCTTAGCAACTTGGCGCCAAGCCCTCACTCCACATTTCCAGATACTTTTGGTATTGCCAAGTACAGAGGTACAGCGCCTAAGTTTTGTATGTTACACTCGCAGTGGGTGCTGTGAGAGCCACCGGTGTAACATACAAAACTTAGGTGCTGTACCTTAGTATAACTGTAGGACAAATTTCCTTCTACAACTTTTCCCAAAACCCCAATCAATTGTGCTCAACTCGTTTCAAGGTGAACACTGGTCACCCCAATACCTCAGCTTCTGTGATGCAGATAACCTCTCCCTGGCCAACCCTATCTGGGCCCCTATTTTGAACTCTGTTTATTCCTCAACTGGTTACTAGTGTCATTGACATTAGGTATTAATATCAATCTCACAGGCTGAGTAAAACTAATATCTTTCCATCTACATCTCTGTTTAACTTGCATGAGACAAATACAAGTTTATTGACTTCTGAGTCCTTCAGTTTCAACTCTTATTCTCCCTAATCTTAGGCAAATTATAACACCAATCACCTTGCTGATGTAAATGGTGTCAGGATCACATCTTGTCGCACTTGCAACTGGACATCAGTAAATGGAAGATATAACAAGGTGTTGAAAAATATGTCATCACATTTTATGTAGTCAGGTGTGTATATGTGTCTTGTAACACATACACATATGACGAGTCATATGTAACCTAAATTTCACCTGTAATAAAGAAGGAAAGATATATATACCCTTGTTCATCTTATGTGAAATCCAGCTATACATATGACTTGTCATATGTGTATGTGTTACATGACTCACTTACACACATGACTACATAGAATATGATTACGTAATTTGCAACAATTCCCCTACGTTTCCATTTCGATCTTCATCAATAATTTCTAAATTGAAACCTGCGATAATCACTAGTTCATAGATTCAATAAATTGTTTTCCAACTGAACTGTAACTATTTCAATATCTCCTTCCTCAAGCGGCTGTCTAATAGAATGGTATCGAACATCATTGCATTTCATTCAATCTGAGATGCTATGGTTTTCAGAGAGAGTTCTTGCAGCGGTATTATAACAATATACAGCCAGTCTTGTTGTGATGCACATTTGCTTTAAGCTTATGCTAATCCAAACGCTATAGTTTACCCTAAATGACTGTGGGACAGATTTGGCTTCTGATTTTGATTGAGCAACTATGCGTTGTTTCTAGGAGTGCCATAGAACTGTATGCATATGAGTCTGTATGATCTATCCAGTGAAGCATTTTCTATAGTTGAGGTTCAAGCTATAGGAACTGTCGCTGTAGACCTCTAGAGGTAGAGCGTCTGTATTGTGTTGTAAGCTTAGTCCGAGGTTTTTTATACCTTAGAGATTGGGATACACTCGTTTGACACCCGTTAGGTAGGTGTTCAGGGGGTTGGAGTCTAGCTGACTCAGGTAGGCGGTCGGATATGCAATGTATACTTGGATAGTGACGGCAGCATACATTAAAGATCCTATTCAAGATTGATATATATTCTGCTTAGATAGTTTATCTTCTGGAGTTGGCTTTACAGGTAGTTAGTGTGCTTCTATTGGGGTTTTGGCTCCCTCTGAATCGGTCATACCAAATCATTCTAGGCTTCCTGTTGTGTATCTTTCCTGATATTGTTTGAAACTTGATTTATCTCTTTTAATTTTGATACCGAGTAACATAGATTCTAAGTCATATTTAGGGTACTGGAAGTGGGATCGTAGTTTATCAACAAAGTTTTTGCCTTTGGAGTGATTGCTGTTCCTGAGAATGTCATCAATGTATATACAACAGTATAAATCCGTTGCAATTAGGATACATGCAGCGAAGTTAGAAATCTTTACGATCATCCTTTCTAAGGCCTGGGTAAGATGTTTACGGTATAGGTGTAGAGATTGAATGAGGCCATTGATTGCCTTACACAACCACCATACTTTTCCTGGTATGTGGAAACCTTCAGAAAATATCTAGATATGCTTTACCGTATATGTTGTCATACAGGAATGTACTCTTGATGACAATTTGTCATAGGATATATCTTTTCTTTATTGCTAGACTAAACAATACCGGTAATGACTCTTGGCATGCTACAGGGGCATATACTTCTGTGAAGTCTACCCATAGTATTTGGCTGAACACTTTAGGAAAATATCTCCATTTTTGTCTTTCAATGATTCTGTCCGCTTTAATCTTTATTTTATATACCTATCGTCCTTTAGGAACTCACTTGGTATTTGGTCGGTTGACTTGACCGCAATCATTCTGCTTTTCAGAACATCCATTTGCTCCTGCATTGCTATTTGCCATTCAGCCTGTTTTTATGACTTCATTGCTTCTGCATGGGTCGTGGGTTGGGGCTTGTAGTAGGAGAGTCCAAGAGAGAATTCCTTGCTCATGGTAGTCGGTTGTTATCGAAGCTTCACAAGTATAGCTTCGCATTACAACTTATATTGTAGACTAACTAGTTTGACAGTTCCTGACCCTCCAGTGCCTCGCAACTAGCTTTTGAATATTTTTTCCCATTTTCTTAATTTGTCATTCAAATCTTTGAGCTTGGCTCTGGCTAGCTACTTTTGATACTCCAGTTACGGGGTAGCCAATGCGGTACTAGTCAATTGCCTAGGCCATGCCTGTATCAAGAGGGTAGAAGAACTGTCCGGACACCTAGGTTAGGTATAATGATAAAAGGTAAAGCTTTCTCGTAAACTAATATGTTAATATATTGTTTAGGTCCCTTCTCTGTTAGTTGGTGATCCCTTAAGTATGGGGGACCGCATGCTAATTATACAATTCTCATGGTACCTATATTAGCAATAAATATGAAGTATCAATAGATACCTTGGCTATGGGCATAAAAAGTAGAAACCCTGTTTGAACCTGAAAATGTATGCCCTGCTAGGTCAAATGATCCCCTGAACTATCTAGTATTCCGTGGGTGTTTAGCACTAGACCAGTTGATAGCCTTCGATCTATTTGCTAAATGATCTAAGTGCAAGTTGATGTAACCTAGTTGCCAATATCTTACGGAATACCAGTTGATCAGTCTAGATGGCCGTTTTCTGGCATATATTTACTATAGTGCATATGCATTTGGATTATCAAGAGTCTGAGTACTCTGTACTTTGGAGTATTGATGTTTCACCAAGGCTGAGCAACTCTGCTATAAACACTACTTCTTGCAAGCATACGTTTTAATCATATAGTAACCACGCGGTTCTATATACTATTGCAGTAAATAAGATATACCAGTTCCCATATCTGTAATATCAGTCCGCCAGTCCAGGCTTCGTCCTGCAGCAATATAAGCATTCAGCACCCCTCTGGTAGGTTAAAAATACCCTCTGCGATAACTTGGCCACATCTGGAAAAACCTTACCGCTGATACAACTTAGCCCAACCTTAGCATTTGTGGATTTTCCATATGAAAAACGTCTACCTAATCTTGTGCATGCAGTAAGTACTCTGTTGGTTCCCACATGTTCTCATCTTCTAAATATCCCTTCCACTTAACAAAGTATCGAAGTTCTTTGATGGTTCTTGAACCTCCTCTGAATCTTCGTTCTTAAGAGATTATTTCACTTTCAAAGATGTTTTACACCAACCATTCTAGGTTACCTACAACACCTTCCGGTGCCATGGGTTATGTTCCTGGCCTGGTCGAACTGAAGTTCTTTATAGCTTAAGTAGCAATACATGGAATAAAGGTAGATTTTCCAGTGTTCAGATAATTCCAATTTGTAGGCTAGGTCACCTGGTTGCTCCAGGATTTTGAATAGACCATATAATTTTGGTGATAACTTCTTGGATGGTCACTTCCTCAGGATATTCTTCACATTTAGCCTAATCAAATAATCAATTTTGAAGTTCGGTTGACTATTACCCTTGCAGTCATAGAAATTGTTCATTCCTTCCCATGTCTTTCACCTGATTCCTTTGCCTTTTCATGTATTGTTTTAATCTAGTGAGCATCAATAATAGGTCCTGCATTCTCAGCTTCTCACTACTTCATCCATCCTGTTTGAGCAAGGACACAGAAGTTTAAAAAGAAAGGGGTCATTCCATGGGTGCTAGTTACCGAGTTGTTGTATCCATATTCAGCTTGCGGTATTAGGTGGTACCAGTCATAGAGATCATAGTCGACAAATATCTGCCGGTAACCTCCCTGCACATGCTTTTCACTCTCCGTTTGTCCATCAGTCGGAGGGTGCTATGCTGTAGACATTGTTCTTTTGATACCTAACATCTTGCACAATGACTCCCAAAATTCTCCGACAAAGCTTGTATCCATGCCAGAGATGTTTTCGGTTAGTAGACTATGAAATTTCAAACTTCTTTGATTAATGCCTGAGTGACATCTTTTGCGATCGCAAGGTCTTCTAGTGGGATAAAATATGCCATTTTGGTGATTCTGTTGACCACAACTAGAATTTGGCTGTATCCTGTAGATTTGACTAGTTGCGTAATAGAATCTACGGATGTAGATGCCCAAGCTGGAAAAGGTTCTTGTAATTGTTGTAGTAAACCAAAGTGTGCATGTCTTGGTACCTTAGATTTTTAGCATTATGTACATGACCGTACATAGTCGTTTATCAAGTTAGTAATTCCTTTTCAATAAAAATCTCTAGGGATAATCTCAAGAGTTTTTCCTGACCGAAGTGTCCTTCCACTTTTGAGTTATCACATACTTTTGCATAATCAGTTTGCAGGGTTTTGTCCTGTGGCATATATAGGTGTTCTTTATCGAAAAGCATTCCTTCTGTCAGGGTCGTATGTTTTACCTTTAGCTTGCAATCATCTCCTAATTGTTGTTGCTCCCGATTCCTACACCTCTATTCTGGATCCTCTTTTGCTTTCTCTTTTACCCTTGCTATTAAGTTGATATCAAATTTCTTGACATCACACTTAGCAATTATTGCATTGGACATTAAAGTTTGTCCTTTAGTGCATCTTGTATGCAAGGCAATATCGATTGGGTCCAGGTAGTTGTATTTGGCATTAGAATGTAGCAAACATAATTGTGGCAGAGTTTCTTTCTTCTCTTTACCAGAGCTAGCAAAGCCTTTGCTTCCTCGTTCAGTATTATTCATTTCCATGACTTCATGAATTCTCCCACATCAATCCTTTGGACAATCATCTTCTCTATGAGGTCTCCTGTGAGTACCTGAAAACCATTGTCAGTAGTGTTAACTAGGAGGATCTTACCCTCCCCCTTATAGTCCACATGTACTCCTCCGGCTCCTATCCATATACCATGCTTGCTGGCCAATCCCATGGTGAGCGCAATGCCTGCATATCTTCCATTCCGGAGTCCAATCGCTAATCCAGACCCTATGAGCACTTGCCCCCTTTGCAGGAACTATGGTGTCCTGAGTACTATATAGGTTGTTACATTCAGCTAACTGGAACATCAAGTCAGGATTCTCACTTCAGGTTGCTGTCTTTTATTCCTAACCTAATTTTTGCTTCCTCTTTAGGCAAACCTGGCTGGAGTTGTAGGAAGTTTTGTTTACTTAATGTAATGCGTACAGCTAAGTATAGGTTATTTTACAGGATTTCAAAGTGCTGAGAGTGAGGAATAGCCTGCTTGTCATGTATAGCTTCCTCCTCAGTACTGTACTCTGGCTGCTTGCTTAATGTGTCAGGTTTGCCCCTTTGGTTCAGGGTCTGTAAATGATTTCAGAGTAAAAGTTCTTTAACCTTTGGGCCCAGTGGATTTATCTTGCCAACTAGGCATTTATTGTCTGAAAGTATTGTTGATTTTCATGATCAGTATATATGGTGAAAGGTTAATCAGTCCCTGCCAAGTAGTGTCACCATTCTTCGAATGAAGCTAATATTGCCAATAATTCCTTATGATGGATATCATAGTTTCGTTCGGCAGGAGAACACTTCCTGGAATTGAATGCAACTGAATGCAACTTCTCATCCATATATTAAGAAAGAGCATATCTATTAGCATAATCAATTGCATCTGTTTCCAGGTCCGTTACTCTTGCAGGATGGAACTGATATAGTATGAGAGCTGTGAAAAAAAGTCCTTTAAATTCATAAAAGGCTATTTGTTGTATATTTCCACAAGCCAAATCTTGCGGTTTTCCCTTTATTAAAAGCGGCAATTGGTGAATATAGTGCGGAGAAATTCTTTATGAATTGTCAGTAAAAAATTAGCAAATCCCTCAAAGATTGGAAAATCAGTTACTGATATAGGTAGTTTTCAGGCCATGTTTTATTCAACTTTGTGCATGCTCATAGTGACTTCATCAACAGCCACTATATACACGAGAAACTCCTCAGATTTGACATGAAAGGTCCTTTTTGCCACATATATTGCCATATAATACTCTCCTATATTGAAGTGAGTCTGATATATGTTGCACAGTGGTCGATAATAGAGAGATAATTCACACAGAACGTAGGTACTTCACTAGCGCTAACAACTTCGCATTATTCTAACTAAAATGACTGTAAAGACAGGTATATAAGTAAAACATAAACACCACATCCTGATCCTTCCATGGATCGCTACACCTATCTCCGTATCTCTCAACATGCCCTTGTTCCCTCATACCTTCCGTATAACAAAGGAAACATATCTCTATCTAAACTATTCTGTAAACATAAGAAACAATCAATCGTACTCTCCCGAACCATCTGCAACGTATCAGAAATTCCCGTTCACACTCTCCCTGACCTTCCACTGTAAACTATGCGCTTCCAACACTCCCCCTGAAACTTGCCATTCTCAATCTCTGGAGACTAGGCCAAGTTTCTCGACTAACTCCCCTTGTTTGATCTTACCGTAGACTTTGGTAAATCCGTTGGCTAGCATTTCGTTCGTCGGTATGTAGGTGATAGTAATCGTCCCATCGTGAACCTGTTCCTTGATCCAATGAAACTTAACCCCAATAGTCTTGCTTGGAGTCTGCTGTTCGCCAATGTTCGCGTTCTTGACATTGGCCTAGTTGTCACTATAAACTGGAAGTGGGTTTCGATAAGGTGTATGGTTCATGATGTGATGAGTGCATGCTCGTGATTGATGTAATTCGTAATCGATTTTGTGAATCCAAACTCCTTCATCCACACTCGTAGCAGGTGCAATATATTCGGCATCCGCAGTGCTCTTGGCTGTAATAGACTGCTTCTTGGATTGCCATGCAACTATTGATCCATACAGATCACGAATAACCATCCCAGTAGTGGATTTCATCGAGTTGGGATCTTCAGCGAAATCAGAGTCCGTATAGAGTATAATCGTAGTGTAGGGTAGGGTATCCGCTTCCCGTCTTCCGAGAGTGAGGGAGTATACGGCTGTCTGGGACAGATATCGCAAAACCCGTCGTGCCATGATCATGTGGCGCTTTGCAGGATCAGAAGCGAATCGTCCCAGTACTCCAACAGTAAAAGATATATCCGGTCGTGTTGCAATTGCAGCATAGTTCAGGCTACCAACTATTTCTTGGTACTCTTGCTGATCGGTGGCATCTTCCATACCGTCCTCTTGGTGGATATGCTGTCCTTTCCTCATCTCCCATTCGGCTTCTTTAATGTTTGTAGGTCTCCTATTTCTTTTTAATATGGACATACCCAGGTCCAATGGAGCACTGACACCACTCGCCCCATCCATCTGGAATCTGTGTAGGATCTGGGTGATGTATCCACACTGGTCGAGAGCCAATATTCGCCTTTCTCTCTCTCGGGTAATTCGCATCCCAAGAAAATGCCATATCGGGCCCATATCTCGAATCGTGAAGGTGTCCTGCAGAATTTTCCTTGTTGCCAAAACCGCATCCCTCCCCCCAACAAGTAAAATATCATCCACCCATTCAAGAAGAACCAAATCCCCTTGATAGGAGACACCTGCTTCCCAAGCGCTCTTCCTAAATCCATTCCTAACCAGCTCACTCTCCTTCTTGCTATAAAAATTCAAAGCAGATTGCCTGAGACCATACAAGCTCTTCAAAATCTGAACAAAAACTATCTCCTTTCCGCCAGTACAGATAACTCTTGCCATACATGCTCTACTTTCCTTCGCTATGTCAAAACCAACAGGTAATTGTAAGTAGATATCTTCCTCAATCTCCCTTTCTAGAAAAGCTGTAACAACATCAAGCTGATGAATCTCGTACTCATGTGCAGCTACAAAAGAGGGAACTAATCGTACAGTACTCATAGAGACCAGGGGGGCGTAGGTTCGTAGAAAATCGATTCCCGGTTTCTGCTTAAACCTATGAGCGACGAGTCGTGCTTTAAACCGAAAATGAATTCCGCTCGAATCCAACTTTTTCTGTAAAACCAACCGCGATGTAATAGCTTTCCACCCTTCTGGTATATTATCTACTACTCGCCATGTTTGCAGCCTTTCGAGATTTGCAATTTCTTCGTCAATTGCTTTCTTCCATCTCTCTTTATCGGATGATTATAGTGCTTCCTCAACAGAGCATGGACCAGCCTCTGCCATACCAATAAAGTCCACTTTTGTGGCAGCTCCTGCGCCACGACTTCCCTTATCGGTTTAATAGTGGTTGGTACGCGGTTCCCATGCTTTTCCTAAGTTCGAAGAGATTCCTTTCAGCTCCGGTTGCAGCAGAACTCCGGGCCTGGCTCCACCTCTACCAGCTCCTGGTATTCGTCCACGACGTCTGGGAATTGGGTCTGGTTCTGACTCTGGTTCTGGATTATTTTGTGGAGGTTCCGCGACTCTTTCATTATCAAGGCTAGCTGTATTAAGATTTTCTTTGTCTTCCTCGTCATCTTCACTCTCCAAGCTGCGTCCAAACAGATCCTACAAGCTATACCGTCTTGAGTTTTCGTTTTCCTTACTGCCTTTCTTCCTGAGAGAAATCTCTGTAGTGGATTTCCAATATCCACAGCGTTCTTAGAAAATAACATCACGACTGGTGATCAACCGATGGCCTACTGGATCGTAGATCTTGTAATGCTTCGTAGTTAATCAATACCCAACAAAAATACCTTCAGTGGCCTTGTAATCTAATTTCTTGCTCTGCTCTTTAGGTACCCGGTACAGCACCTTGCATCCCCATATTCGGAGATGGCTGATATCCGGCATTCGCCCAAACCACAGTTCGTACATAGTCTTCCCACTGAGTGATCGGCTTGGTGATCGATTTCGAAGATAAATCGCCGTCTCGCAGGCCAGAACCCAAAATTCCTTCGGAGCCTTAACAATCTTATCATACTCAAGACTTTGTTCATGAGTGTTCTGTTCTGGCGCTCAGCAAGTCTACTCTCCTGCGGCGTATATGGGGTAGTACATTCGCTCTGAATGCCATTTGCATACAGGTAATCAAGAAACTTCTTTTGTTGATATTCGCCTCCTCCATTACTCCGCAGGGCTAGGATTTTACTTCCAGTGGCCTGCTACGCACTAGCTCTAATTTCTAGAAAGAAGTCAAAGGTTTAAGATTTTTGGGTCATAAAATAGCCTGTAGTGTATCGTGTAAACTCGTCGGTAAAGTGAACCAAATACCTGCACTTACCGTGAGAGAGGGTATCAATTGGGCCACACATATCGCTGTGGATGCGTTCTAGAACGTTGGTAGCTGTGCGTTGCAATGTAGAAAAAGGTTTGCGGCTCAAACTGCCCCGTACACAATCCACACATTTTTCTTTGCCTGCTCACCCATCTTCCTTCTCAACCTTCATGCCTACTACAACTTCTTTCATCAACTTAACCGTATCGTAGCTTACATGGCCCAAACGCCGGTGCCATAGCTGTTGATTCCATCTCTTTTCCTTTTCTTCAGTGTCGGCTTCAAAGTTAATATCGTCGGTGCGAGCGGCTCTTTCCTTCTGGCTATTGTTTGAGTGTGTGTTAAGAAGAAACAGGCGGTTCTGCATCCTCGCAGTTCCCTTAAGAACACCGCTCTTGTATAGGTAACATCCTACTTTTGGTTCAATCTTGATTTCCAGCCCGCACACCATCAATTGACCAAGTGAGAGTAGGTTTCGGCAGTCTTCGACATGCAAAACAGTCTCATTAGTGACCTCTTGATATACTGTCTGAGGAAGGGATACGATGACTTCAACTGTGCCGATTCCTTGACAAACAAGGTTCCGCTTATCGGCAACATTTACAGTTCGTTCTCCGGGGGCATATGAGTTATAGTCGGATAAGTGGGATCGATTACCAGAAACGTGATTCAAGCAACCGCTATCGATCCACCACCTATCATCAAGCTTCTCCTCGCTTTGCGTATCTATTTTGCTCTGATTAGCCTCTTTGATACTCTAAATTGCCGATACAGATTGGTTTCCGGTCCCCAAACCACTATACGAGCATTCTCTTCTCCCTGTCGCTCGTCCTCTTCCTCTAGTTCCTCTAGTTCCTAGCTCCGATCCGGCTGTCCCAGCTCTTGACCAGCAATCCTTCTTCTTATGGCCTTTCTTACCACAATTGTGACACACAATTGTCATGTCTCGTCCACCTCTTTCCTGGAACTGTGTTCCTCGCCCGCTACTGCCATATCGTAGTTTCTCCTGGTGATAATGTGTTGGATTTCCTGCACGGGAATACATTACCTCACCTCCGGTCTGCGTTCCATCTTTCTTTCTTTCGGACTTCAGGCGGCTTTCCTGCTTCACCATTTCATCCATCAATTGTTGCGGCTTGCCAGCACTACAATGAATATGGCGAAAGGTCCTCCAAGCTTCATCATCCATCGGCAACGCTCGTAGGTTAATATAGGCGGCCTCCATGTCGTTCATCCCTTGACCTTCGCTATCACATAAAGCTAGATCACATAATAGGCATTTGCACTTCTCATTGAACGCAATAATGGTGGGAAAATCAGCGACTTTGAGGGATCGAATATCATCGTTGATTCGGTAGAAGTGTTCTGCTACGGTTTGTTTCTGGTCCTTCCGCACTGCAGACCACATCTGTTTTGCTGACTCTGCACTCCAGTATTTTCTTCGAAAGTGAGGCTCCCGGTGACTGGCCAATAAGGCTTTGGCCATCACATCACGCGACTTCCACCTGAGTTGGTCTTTGGTGAGTATTTCCGTACCTCTAACCGTTGCCGTAGTAGTGGTATTGCCTTCAGTGGCATTACCGGGAGTAGTTACCGGTGCATTCGCTGGTGCACTCTCCTTAGCGCTTGAACGCGTGGGATAATTCTCCGTTCCGTCAATGATAAATGTCAATCCTTTTCCGGCGATCAAGATCATCATATCCCGGGCCCACCTCTCATAGTTGGTGTCGTTCAACAATTCGACATTCAACTTCAGGTTCATTCCTGACGACTCCAAACTTGATTCGCTCATGGCGGCAGTTTAGTAGGATCTTATGGGGACGTTTTTCGTTCGTTTGTGAAAATCTCAGTCTAGAGTGTCGCACGCCCGGGCTCATAACCTATTGAAGTGAGTCTGATATATGTTGCACAGTGGTCGACAATAGAGAGATAATTCACACAGAACGTAGGTACTTCACTCGTGCTGACAACTTTGCATTATTCTAACTAAAATGACTGTAAAGACAGATATATAAGTAAAACATAAACACCATATCCTGATCCTTCCATGGATCGCTACACATATCTCCGTATCTCTCAACATGCCCTTGTTCCCTCATACCTTCTGTATAACAAAGGAAACACATCTCTATCTAAACTATTCTGTAAACATAAGAAACACTCAATCGTACTCTCACGAACCATCTGCAATGTATCAGAAATTCCCGTTCACACTCTCCCTGACCTTCCACTGTAAACCATGCGCTTCCAACATCAGAGTCGGTCCAGTACCTTTTTTACTAATTGACATGATCCTTTTCAGTATTAGAGTATATGAGTATATTATCGATATATAATACCACCCCTTAATATAGCTAGTCTTTCAAAATCATAGTCATAATTGACTGGAATATTCTAGGTGTATTGACAAGTCCAAATTCTAGGCCTTTGTATTCAGAGAGGCCATTACTTGTTTGAAAGGCAGTTTTCCAATCATGAACCTTTCGGATGCAGATTAGATGGTATCCATCTTTGCGGTCTATCTTAGATATTATTATATATCATTACACTTATGGAGCCACAGGCTATGAAGAGGTAACTAACATACATGTAAGCTGCACCTCCTGCACTAGGTCATTGCCCACTGTCTCATATATGTTAGTAGAAGCTTTGGAGTGGACCTCCGTCATAAACACTAACAACCCCTAAACAAAAGAAATCCTCCCATCCCCCTTAAGCATAACAAATATAAGGAAATAACAGTAAGAAAACCTAAGGAGCCCTGTTCCTTCTCTCAGTTGCTTCTTAGTGTGCGTGTAGGTTTGTGGGACACTCCTTGGAGGTAGCCAGGTGCTCATTGCCGCAGTTGATGCATTGGATGGTGGTGTGAAGGCATGGCTGGTCCTTGGTGGGGCAGTCAGATCTGCCGCAGGTGTGGAGGTAAGCTGGGTGTTCCAAGGAACAAATTGCGCAGTGGGGGGTTCTGGTGCACTGGGATGGGTGGTGTCCAATTTCCAGGCATCTGGAGCATTGGGTTTCAGGACCAAAGGCAAGATAGCGTTGCACCTAAAACCTTCTACCAAAGCGGGAGAGGACTCAGTTGAGGGCTTTGTCTGTTGCCTCTTTGCCGGCAATTGTTAGGACAATAGCTGGAGCTGCTTTATCCTGATGTTAGGCTTGAGTAGTGAGCCATCTAGGTGGGCGTGGCAGGTGGGTGCCCACAGTGAATGCTTCAATCTCAGCTTGGACTGTAGGGAAGGTAGAGGTGGTAGGTATGCTGTGGATGATTACCTTCTTCCAGATCTCATGCTTTCTGAGGCTATTGGCAGCAGGAATGGTGGCTCTGATAGCCTCCTCAATGGCAAAGCAGTGGTTTTTGACAACAGGGGAGGCAGGAATGTTGTCCTTCGTAATAAGGCGTACATAGTGGTTGGGGGTAAACTCTACATTGGAGATCAGTTGTTTCTTGATTGCAGTGTTGACTGTATCGCGAATGGTGAGGTGGTTGGTGTCAGCAGGTAGTGGTTTGCCATCTCTCTCAATGATAATCGTATGGTCACGTTTGGTGTGGAGGGCAGTGATTGAGTTCTTGGTGGGTAGGGTGGTAGGGGTTTGACTGGGGAAGCTTTGGCAGCTCTTTGGGCCCAGGTTTGTGTAGTGGTGGCAGTAGGTAGAGTGGATTGTATGGTGGTAGTAGGTTGTTGTAGGAGTTGCTGTGACTGAAGTTGCGCAACTTGGTTGGTAAGAGTGGAGATCAAGGAGTGGAGGTCTTTGGTATCATGAATATGACGTTCTTGGACCACCATCAGGTGTTGCTCTAGGGCATCAAGCTTGTCTGAAACTTCATTGTATGCTTTGTTGAGGGGTGCATAGAGTCTCCTGGTAAGTGATTCAATGGTGGAGGGTCTTCCTTCAAGGGTGAGGAAGGTGAAGGCATCAGTGTTGGAGGGTGATGGAGTAGGGCCTCCAACTGTCTGGACTGGAGGGGGGGTATCCTCCATGGCATTTTCATCCATGGGGGTGTCTGAGGGCAAGGATAGGTTTTCAAAGATGTTTTGTGGTTGGAAAGGGGTTGCCAAGGGGTTTGCAGCCCGCCTAGCACTGCCTCTTAGCCGTCGAGGCATCTGAGGTGATGAAGCAAGGACTCAGTTGATAAAAGGTCATGCGAAACAAATAATAGAGGGCAATTTGTTGATAAATGGTCTTTTAAGGGGGAAGGGGAAGCGGTGAGAATTGGTTTTGAGCCAATTAGGTGGATGCTAGGTGAAAAATTTGGAGTGGTTTTTTCTTTCGCTGTGGTTGTAACGGCATCGGAGTCGCGGTCTATCCTAGTGAAAATAGTTGCTCTTGACCCTGTTCGCGTAATTCAGTCATTAGAGGTAGAGGGTATATATAGTGGACGGTTACTTTGTTCAAACCAGGGTAGTCTAGAGGCAATCTGAGGTGTATATTCAGTTTAAGAACTAAAAGTATTGGTTCTCTGACCCGAGACTTTCAGGGGGAAATCTTTTCTAGTTTTAACATATTATCCAAATATGTTCTTAGGGCTGTTAAGTGTTTTTCAGACAGTGGGTATATTGGTCCACAAGGCGGTTGAGAGGCTAGTTTGAGATCAATTGCATGAACAAAGGTTTGATGAGGCCGTCGTTAGGCTGCAGTTGTAGGGTGAAAAAGGTCCTAGTAGTCGTGGTACTGTGGCAGAAGTAAAACAAGGACAATTTCTTGATCATTATCTGCTCTCCCAATTCTTCCAATAAATACTACCTCCGGGTCTTCGAACACCTCCTCATCCCTTTCAATAGATGTACCTTCGTCTTGTGGTAAGAGATGGAGCTGACATCCTGGAGACTTAAACTCCAGCTTTCAGAGTTATAAATTCCTTTTATTGGATCTTTATATTACACCACCCAAATGGAATTATTTTTCCATTCCTTTCCAGTAAGTAGGATTTCAGACACAATTTTGGAAAGTCTTTATTTTATCCTAACTCGAAGTAGATGGGACAGTTATATAATCTTCGAGTAGAGAGTTTGTTGCCTGTAAATCCTCACCTAGGGATAGGATTCTGATGTGATTCATAGGGAATATTCAATTCCTTTATGAATTTTTCATGAATGAAAAAATATTTGATCCTGGGTGCTGTAAGACTTTTATGCGATCACAAATACCCTACATATTGATATGTTCATTGCATTACCTCTATTGGTGGTGCATTGGTTAATTATGATCCAGCTTTTGTCGCTTTTACGAATGGTTTATATCTGTTTGTCCACGCTTAGAAGACATTATGGTTGTATATTTTGGGTGTTCATGACAACACCGGCGTTGTTTCAACCAGAGATGTCGGTTCTGACGAACTAGAATATAATATATCAATCAAGATGATCCTGGGCGGCCCACTCCAAGTGCTCTTTACCCCCTGCCCAGCGGCTCTTACAAAATTAAAAATTCCTAGTTTTAAGGGAAACATGTGTGTATAATAATGTACAGCATGTTTATGCATGGCTAATATGCATAACCATCAGTAATATGTGCTGTAGTTATTTGTATAAACTTAGCTATGTTTTATGAGGTAATTTCCTAAAAGGGTAGTTTGTTTTACAAAATAAAATTGTTTTCCGAACAATTTGTCAAATTCTGAAAATGTTAATGGTTTTCAAATTTTAAATAGCTCATCCCATCATGGAAATAATAGATTTTGAAACCTCCACATTTTCGCAAAAAAATCAAAAAATATGCCTGCCAATAGCATCTAGACAGATGTCATGTGTTGAAATCCCACCCAGGCCAACACTTTGGATAATGGTACCATTAGGACAAAGCCCCAACCATCGCCAGGTCTAGTGACTCAAGTGCCTGTTCAGAGGCACTTCAAAGAGATATTTGTGTTGCACAAACTAAAAGAACCCAGGCGCTTTGAGCAGGCTAACTGTGTGCTATTTTCCTGCTTGGCTTCAAGAACAGGTGGCTCAATCAGGAGCTAAAACTACAGGTCCTTCCGGAGTCAGTAGTCAAACCAACTCAAAAAATCAAAAATAATATTTAAAGTCCATTTGGATCCTGGGACCAACAGATTGGTTGGGACCCTGGGCCGAGTCCTCTACCAACGGGCCCCATTTCGGTACTTATTTTGGAAGAAAATCTCCCCAGCTCTCACTAGCACTATTTGGTTTTAGTAGGAAGCCTGGTTGTTGTCCTGCTGACCGTGAAAAAATGCGTGAGACATGGTAGTTTTTCATCAACAACGATGGGACTGCCCCTCTTTGCCATTGTTAAAAGTTTTTGCTCCACTATTGTGTGTGCTGTAACCATGTTCTCTTAAGGACTTATGGGCTCAAGGACAACTGTTCTTGTGCGCCTCATCTCATAGTGCCTGTAATAGCCCGCAACGCAAACTGCTTTGTTTATAAGAATCTGAGATTTCAAATAAAGTCACCCGTTTCCTGGTACCGCGGATCCCTAATCGCCTTCATCAATTGTTCCATTTAGGACATTGAAATAACTGATAATTGATAAAACTGAGTTGTGGCTTCGCTTTGTATGAGGTTGAGCTTTAGTTGCTTAGGTCTTGCTGGCATGGTTGCTATCTGCAGTTTTCGATGGAATTTCGGTTAGTGATTTGATGTTGGTTTAGTGAAAGCCCAGGCTATTATTATGTCCTATAGTCATTATTGGCAGGTGTGGTTGTTGAGACCACCGCAAGTGCATTGCTTCCCCGCTGTTCGCTTATTAAACACTCTTTGCGTGACCCCATTCTCGCCTTCTTCCAGTCTGTATCCTCCTTCTAGCTCTAGTTTCCCACTTTCCATGCTGCTGAATTATCCATTGCTTCCATCCAATGCAAAGTATTACTCTTTGTTTCTGGTTTTTGAATCCTCGTTTGGTATTAGCCCCTTTTTTGCTTTCTTAGCGTTTTCCTTTGCACGAAATACTCAAAGAGGGTTCTCCTTTACAGAGTTTCCGCTACTATTCGAGATATTCCTCCTCCTGTCTGCCAACTTCCCTTATGACTACCACCCACACTTCATCAGATTAGAATTTCAGATATGATAATAGTCGCAGTATTTCTGCAGGAAGTTTGCCTTCTACTGGCATCTAGTAACTGAATCCCGTAAGTCCGGCCTTGATCTAGAGGGTGTCTGTTAGGCACATAACTCCCATGAGGGCCCAGAAGAGCAGCCTGAGAGCTCTGGGCCTGAATCTCCACAGACTAATACCCCCCTCCAGCCCTGACGTTGGCCCCGGACGACAGTACTGGCGCCTTGTGCAGTTGCTCGCAATCATAGAAAGAAGAAATATTGGAACCTTTCTCGTAACCCCGTATACGTCGTCGCTGTCCCTCCGACCGGACCCTGTCCGAAGGGTATATAAGATGGCATCTCTGGCTACGTCGGGGAAAATGAACCAAGCGATTTCGTCAAGAACTCGCGAAGTTACCTCCCACTAAAGTCAAGAGACCAAAATAACGTCCGGAAGCCTAGGAGGAAGTGGTATTCGGGCTATTCCGTAGAGAATAGTACTGAACCCCAAATGAATGCCTATCATAGGCAAGCAAGCCTATCGGGACATGTCGATAAGGAGAGGCAGTCCACCACGAACTGGTATTGGACCGATCGTCAAAGACTAGTCATCCTGAAAGCCAGCGGCAAGACCGGGTGAACCGGAACGAAGCCGTATTGGTCGACAACCAAGTTGGCCCCTTGGTGTTCTAAGAAACTATTGGCAGGTTCCAAACTGGACGGCCATAGTTTGAATAGCAGGACGACGGCAGTTATCTCTTACCAAGAAGGTGTGAACACCCTCGGAGAAAGAAGAGCTCTGATCATGCAATTAGCTGTGTGGGGGAAAAAACTTTCAGGGTCAAAGGGGGTTCGCGGTTGGATTTTGTTGTGAAAATTGTTTGTAAATACTTGGTTGTATGAAGAACGGATGTAGCCCGCGATCACTCAGACGCGGGATATAAATATCGAAGTGCCTCCCGAGCTTTAGCCATAATAAAGCAACGGAGAAGAGATCTTATCAATATCATACATTCTACCTTGAAATCTTGAGCCTTCCTAGACAATCTCCGTCTACGATTTGATTTCTTAAGCCTAGCGTGATTCGTTTGACCTTAGAATCGGCTACCCTTAACAGTATATTGATATTTCTCCTTGTTACCAAGGCTCAATACATGACTATCGGATATCTCGAAGTCATACCTCTGGAATCACACCAGCTCATAGCTGATTCCACCCTTCTTGACGAGTCGATTCTTGAACCTCGTCTACCAAACTTTGTAACTTCTATCAAAAACCTCCTGTACGACTCCCTTCCGGAGATCGAATTCCTACCATATCCCTACGAACCCTCCTGGTTCACCGATCCTAAACTCGTTCCTACCCCGCAAGATTTCGCAGAAATCTACAAAGAATTTTACGGCCCATCCTTCCGGTGGCACCCTTTCGTCGAATACGACAGTGAGGAAAGCGGAACCCTCCAGTTCTTTCTCCTCCAATATTTCCTTTACACCTTCAATTTGGGGATTTGGCAGACACCCCAATTCCCATTAAAAGGCGACAATGGCTTGACAATTGACTGTCGACACGGACAAGGCTATGTCCGACATAGATGAAGTTTCTCTGGTGGCAAGCGACCACGCACCTGGACGCTCCAGGTCACCTCTGGCACTCCAACACCTCTCACAGCCAAGTGGGGTCCGAAAATCGGCCCCTGCTACTCGATCAAGCACCCCTCGTCCCGCCGACGCCAGGAATCCAGCTATGGAAAGACTAGCTGAACGCATAGGCCAGGCAATGGGATACTTCGACCGTACCCTCCAGGAATCGGTTGATATGCAGCATTTGGCCTACCGTGAACTATCTTGTCAAGCTCAGGATCCGGCAAACCAACTCCAGCACCATGTCCAACGAATTACCCGTGGGGAACAAATAATTGGTGAAGAGTTGAAACAAGTAAATTCGGGACTTGAAATGTTAGCAACAGAAACCGCTGCACTTCAAAATGCAACCACCAAACGGTTGGAGGAAGAGTTGCGAGCGCAGGAAGAACGGGCTACACACCACGAAGCGGTAAGTACCCAACTGCATGCTAACATTGGTGCAACAGGACAAGAGTCGCTGGATCGTGATCGTCAGGTGTAACAGGCTTTGGCTAAGCAGAAAGCCGAGCTCCTGCAAAGACAAGTAGCCGCACAAAAGGACCATGAGCGGACCAGACAGGAGTTACGAGAACTTCACCAACGCCTAGAACAAGAACTGACAGAGAGAGAGGCCTATGTGGCCAGACAGAATGCCGCATCTGATCAACTAAACCGAATGTTGACTCGGATGAACGAAACTTTAGTGCAACTACAAGTTGCAAGGAACCCACCAAGTGTGTGGGAAACAGTGGCACCACAGCCGGTGGAAAATCCGGGTTGGGAGAAATGGACAACGGCTGATGGAAGAGAAGAGTTCCGGTTTATTCCCCGTAGAGAGAAAGGAAAGGGAGTGGATCGCGGAGATGGAAACAATGGTGGGGGGAAAGCACCACCACCACCTCCTCCAGCGAATGCACCCAATCCAGGAGACGATGACCCAGGCTCGGAAGACGAAGGTGGTCCCTCTAAACGAGGGGGTGAGCCATCACGAAGACCCTTAACGGGTCGAAAAATTGAATCCGTAGCTGACGCATCGGTCGACCGCTTGGGGCAAGCATTGTCAAAGACCAATCGCTGGCAAGCGGATCCACCTTTCAAGTTTGAAAACAAACCTACTCAGGATGTGCGAGTATGGTTACTAAATTGCGAGGACTACTTTGGGAGAAACCCATGGCAAAGGGAAGAGGATGAAGAATGCATCAAATATGCGTTGGGAAGAATGGAAGGAACCGAGGTGGCCCCTTTCGCCATTACTTACCGCAAGAAAATGACAGGGGACCTCGGATTTCTTAAACATGAGGGTTATGATTTTTGGATTACGTTCCGAGCAGAAGTTACAGAACGATTCTCAGTACTGCATAAGGCACAGAAAGCCTTAGCCGAGATGGAGAGGGTTAGGTATACAGGGGACATAGAGAAGTATCTCCTTACCATAGAAAACTACAACATTGAGGCAGAAGTATCGGGCATCGCTTGGAGAACCATAATTCAGTGGCAACTTCCTATTGAGGCCATGCGTACGCTATCACATGAGAATCATGACTTAGATAGCGACTGGATCAAGGCAGTCCGCAGGGTTATGAAAGCGGAAGAATCGTTCAAAGAACAGCAAGGGCTATTCAGAAAAAACGACCAGGGAAAAAGTGACTCCCAGAAAAGAAAACGGGAGGAGGAATCCAAACCTAGCAAGACCACTGCTGGAAATAAAAAACGCAAAACCTATACGGCAGCTGAAAAGGCGGGCTACAAGTTGAAAAAACAAGCGGAAAAAGGGAAAAAAGCCCCCGCTGAAGGAAAGGTTGAGCACACAAATTGGATTGAAGCTCATAAAGGAATACCAAAGGAAAAAATAGAAGATCGGAAAAAAGCCAATCAATGCACACGATGCACATTGGCTAACTATACTTGGAAGTACTGTCAGAAGCAGGCCCAAGTATCTGTTATTGGACAACAACAGGGAACTCAATGACCCCCATTTCGAAGACCCCAGGCTACACACAGGCCCAAGGGGCAAATAACACCCGCACCACGGCTGAACCAGGTCAACCGGCCCAGAATATGGGAACTGGACAACATGGACGAAACTTAAGTAGTTTCAAGGCACAAGGAGCGACGGCGACAGGGTACTCGGTTACGGACCTCTTACCGAAATCGAAAAAACAACAAGGGGGCTCGACCTCTGCAAGGTCCTACTAGCAGGTATTCCGTGCTTCTCCGTGGGAAACTCAAACCGAAAGCGAGAGTCACGAAAAGCAATCCAGACCTACGGGAGTATCGCAGACCTAAGAATGACAGGCGAGCAAGAAGCGATTAACTTGGACGGCGGCTCCTGGTAGTCCGAGACTAACTTCGGGATCCTCAAACTCAAAAAGAACAAAGCGGAGCGTCACATTTGATGCATATCGGACCTCAGTACGGAAGACTGTCAACTAAACCCGCATCCTTCTAAAGCCCTAAATCCTTACAAGAGATCCAAGGAAGAGTGGACAGACCAGTGCTGACTAAGGACTTCTTAAGAATGACAAGGGGAAATTAGTCTAGCCTGGATCGTGAGAAGCCTTCCAGGAACAAAATATATTACAGGTCGGCTGGACAACGTAATAGTTGCAGAAACGGAACAGGATCCCGGACATCAAGAAAAATGAAGTGGAAGAAAATGAGTAACTACGGCTACCTAGTTCACACGCTAAATGGAGCGGGGTAAATCCGTCCGGAACCTGGACTCCGGGTTTGTGGACGGGTTAGGCACAATAGACTCATGAGGTAAACGAGGCGATGGGTGAAGAATCCCGGGAGCGCAAATACGCTGATATAGTCAAAACGATACGAGTTCGGCTCCAGTGGAGACAAAAGCGTGGGCTGAGAAGGGCAAACGGCAGGTGTATGGGAACCCTTCGGCAAGGGGTAAAGACCGCTAGTAGTGGGCTGCCCAGTACACCAAAGACAGAGATTTTAGTTAGTCTGAGGAGGCTTAAATAGCCGAAACCGTGCGGGCATGGTAACAAACACCCAAGTTACCACAACAACGAAAATGTAATACAAAAGACCTGCACAGGCCCCTAGCGGCCCGGATAAAAGAAATAAAACAGAAGCACCTGCCCCACCATATTATTCCTGCCCTGAAGGCAGGGCAACCATCGAAGCAAATAGAGAACGAATACAAATTCGTGTACTTTAAGACTCGGGGTCTAATATATTCCTAATTAACCAAGAGCTGGTAAATAAACATCGCCTACCTTACCACACGCGTACAAATAGCTTGGACATTTACACCTTTGAGGGAACCACATTAGAAAATGGGGGAAAACACTACACGCACCCTATTCTGTTGGATATCAGGGAAAATGACCACCGATCTCACATTTCATGCGAAATTGCCAATGCTGGCAAATATGACCTTATCATCCCTTTTGGATGGTGGCATACAGAACATCCTATCAGGCACATCGAGGACGCGCAAAAATGGACATTTATAGACGAGAAATGCCAAAGTCATGTTAATGATGAAGGCATAGACTTGACATTTGTATGGGACGAAACCGTGGCATATGACCCAGAAGCACGATACATTCGAAGAATTGAAATGGCACCCGCTCTTGAGCAAAAAGAGATTCGCAAATACCTCAGGAATATCAGGAATTCAAGAGGGTTTTTGCACCAGAAACAGCAGAGAAACTAGCCGGAAGAAGAACCTTTGACCACGCAATTGACTTAATACCCGGTGCGCTACCGCCCTGGGGTCCGATATATCCCATGTCAGCCCACCAGCTGGATTTGCTTAGCAAATACCTGCAGAAAATGCTGGATCAGGGGAAAATCGTGGAAAGCAAATCTGCCGCCGGGGCTCCAATTTTATTTGTCCCTAAACCTGACGGGTCAATGAGGCTTTGTGTGGACTACCGACAGTTAAATAAGCTGACAGTGGCCAACAAATACCCACTGCCCCTGATGAGCGAGCTCTGCGACCAAGTGGCTGGGGCCCAAATATTCACCAAACTCGACTTAAAAGATGGTTATCATCTCCTCAGGATAAAAGAAGGAGATGAGTGGAAAACCGCATTCCGGACCCGATACGGCCACTTTGAATACAAAGTAATGCCATTCGGGCTGGTAAACGCGCCAGCCACTTTCCAGGCCATGATGAATAAAATTCTACGTGAATTTTATGATCATGGAGTGGTGGTCTACCTAGACGACATCCTGATTTATTCCAAGACAGAGAAAGAGCATGTCGACCTGGTAAAAAGGGTACTCTCTCGCTTGGAAGAATATGATCTAGCGGTATCAACCACCAAGTCGGTCTTCCACGTAAAAACAGTGGAGTTTTTGGGCTATATTGTGGCAATCGACGGAGTCACCATGAGTGAAAGAAAGGTCGAGAGCATAAAAAATTGGAAGGCACCAAGGTCTGTTAAAGAGGTGCAAATATTCATTGGCTTTGCCAATTTTTACCGACGTTTCATTAAAGATTTCTCCAAAATCTGCAAACCAATTACCGAAACGTTGAAGGGCGACCCCAGGAAATTCAGCAGGGGACCAGAACAAGATGGGGCATTTGAGGAACTCAAACGAAGATTCATCTCTGCCCCAATACTCGGTCATTTCTACCCAGACAGAGAAACCATTGTGGAAACCGATGCGAGCAATTTTGCCCTTGGGTGTGTCCTCTCACAGTTTAAGGACAAAAAGCTACATCCTGTAGCTTTCCACTCACGAAAGCTGAGCCCCACTGAACGAAATTATGAGATCCATGATAAAGAGCTTCTAGCGATCCTAGAAGCATTCAAAGAGTGGAAACAATACTTGGTGGGGACAGAAAAACCGGTGACGGTCTACACTGATCACCAAAACCTGTAAAGTTTCCTTACGACCAAGGTGTGGAATCCACGGCAAATACGGTGGGCTCAACAACTGGCGAACTACAATTTCAAAATTGTCTATCGACCAGGTAAACGCGTAGGAAAGCCTGATGCATTGAGCCGACAGCCGGAGTACCGTCCTGAGGAGGGAGCTGCGCATAGCGAACAATCTATACTCAAGCCTTCTCACTTCCAAATCACACTGGTGCATATAGGCCAACCAGAAAGAAAGGAAGAACTAGGTGGCACAGAGACTACAGGTCCTTGCGAATAAAGTTGCAAACTCTAAAAGCACGAATGCCTACGAAAGGGTCCCGACTAGCCGCTGGACACGACTTGTATGCATTAGAGGATTTCATAATTCCAGCCCAAGGGCAACGGCTGGTAGAAACAGGAATTGCCGTTAGACTGCCACTGGGAACATACGCTCGCTTAGCACCGCGCAGTGGAATGGCCGCCAAATATGGGATCAGCATTGGCGGAGGAGTAATCGACGCTGGTTACACTGGAGAAGTCAAGGTTATCATAATGAATCATGGAAACCAAGATTGCCAGGTTCGCAAAGGGGACCGAATGGCACAAATGATCATTGAGAACATACATATGGCCGAAGCGATAGAAGTTGACAGACTAGCTGAAACTGTCAGGGGCAAGGGCGGATTTGGAAGCACGGATGTATCACCCAGACGATCAGCTGCAACAAAGACCCAGGTAGTGGTTGCATACTTGCATGCGGACCAGGCCGAAAACGAGTTTCTTGATGAAACGGACTTTCAAGCAAAACAAGACAAAGGAATACTCCTAATGTCTAATGCTATAATATCCAAGGTCGATATTAGGAAATACGAGCAAACATTATTAAAAACTATCAAAGAGGCAGGAGAGGACGATCAAGACTGGCAGGAACGCAAGCAAGATTTGGAAACGTTAACAAATGAGGGCAAACCATTACCAAGTCACGGGGCAGTGACTGAAGGACTGATATACTATAAGAATCGCTTATACATTCCAGACAACGAACAGCTGCAGACAACTATAGCCAAAGGCTGCCACGACTCCAAGGTAGCTGGACACTTTGGACAGGAGAAGACTCTGGAAATTGTTACCAGGGACTTTTATTGGAAAGGACTGACAGGATGGATAAATGACTACGTACGGTCATGCGATGAATGTCAACATAATAAATCCCCACGACATGCGCGGTTCGGTCTATTGCAGCCCCTAGAAGTCCCGTTCGCAGCCTGGTCATCAATATCGACAGACTTCATCACACAACTACAGAATCACAAGGAAGAACTCAAATTATGGTAGTTGTTGATCGATTTACAAAGATGGCTCACTTTATAGGGTTGGAAAACAACGCAACGGCTAAGGATGTTGCGAATGTATTTCTGCGAGAAGTCTGGAAGCTACATGGACTTCCGGCAGAAATTATCTCTGACATGGACGCAAAATTCTCGGGAGAATTCTGGGAATCGCTTTGCAAAAGTCTGGGAATAAAAAGAAAAATGTCAACATCATACCATCCGCAAACTGACGGACAAACTGAAAGGACCAACCAAGTGCTGGAAGGATACCTAAGAAACTTTGTCAATTACGATCAGGACGACTGGTATCAGCTGTTGCCGTTGGCCGAGCATGCCTACAATAACTCAGTCACAAACGCACATGGCATGTCCCCATTTTATGCCAACTATGGGTTCCACCCACAAACAGAATGGATGAAAGAACGCGAAGCCCAAAATCCTGGAGCAGGAATCTATGCCCACTGGATGCAAACGATCCATCAACGAGCCAGAGAGGCCTTAGAGCAAACGCGGAAAAACATGAGCAGATATTACGATCGCAAAGCAAAACAACAACCTGACATAAAAATCGGGGATCAGGTTATGCTCAACGTACGAAATATCCGCACTTAGCGACCATCAAAGAAACTTAGTCCCAAACTCTATGGCCCTTTTAAAGTATTGGAAAAGAGAGGATAACGCGCTTTCAAACTGGAAATATCGCCACGATGGAAGATACATCCGATATTCCATGTATCACAGTTGGAACCATACCGCATATCGAAACGACCGGCCCGGGAACAACCACCCAGAGAGCCGGAAGAAATAAATGCGGACTTAGAATGGGAAATCGAAAGGATAGGGAAGAGTGAAATAATCTCTTACACTAGAAGGGTTCGTGGTCGAAATCGACAAATGCGCGAACTACGATATTTCGTGAAGTGGACAGGGTGTTCGGAAGACGAGAACAAATGGGAACAACTGGAGCATTTAGACTGGGCAAAGGATTTAGTGGAGGAATTTCATAGGGAAAATCCAGATATGCCAAAGCGGGCAGATGTTGAATAACATGGGAAAGGTTTTCCTAGTGTGGACAAGTAAACGCATTAGGTTTTTCACCCTACCAAGTTGAGTTCAAAAAAGTATACTTTGTATTATATATTTCGTTTGTTATGGAAAAACAGAAGGCAGGGTAACCTGAGAACAGACCAAACGGTTCGAGACGAACCTTTGGTGGAGGGAGCTCGTGTTAGGCATATAACTCCCATGAGGGCCCAGAAGAGCAGCTTGAGAG
>QFET01001205.1:0-13965 GCA_003316355.1 Tuber calosporum | reverse complement strand
AAATACAGGTCCAAAAAAGCATAGGCAGGAAGCAACAAGAAAACCTACACCGTAAATCTGCTCCACCGCTGTCCAGGCCCCCATAGGCAACCCGCAGTAAACTCCCTAAAACAAAGGAAAACCCAACAAAAGAAACCTCCCTGATCTTGACAACTCTTCTGGTTTTCAAAAGTCCCGGCTCATCAGAGAGCAATATGGGGTAACCAGCAACCATTTTCCTCTGCTCATGGTGCAGGGAAACTATACTTTTCGTTAGGGGAGTGCTAGCCCAGGCAAACCAGCTCCCTGTTAAGGGTAGCTGATTCTAAGGGCAAGCGAATCAAACTAGGCTTAAATCTTTCTTTGTAAACGGAGATTGTCTAGGAAGGCTCATTGGTAAAGATTTTGAGTAAAACTTATGATATTGATAAGATCTCTTATCTGTTGCTTGATGAGGTGTAAAGCTCAGGAGGCACTTCGATATTTATATCCCGCGTCTGAGTGATCGCGGACTACATCAAATCTACCTATAACCATGTGTCTTGTAACTAATTCCTTACTTCGAATTCTAGAGTGAACCCCCTTTGACCTTGAAAAAATCTCTTCCCGGCACAGCTAATGGTGTGATCAGAGCACTCCTTTCTCCGATGGTGGGTGGGCCCACTCGGTGAGAGATGTTTTACCTTCGTTCTGCTGTATAAACTATGACCGTCCAGTTTGGAATCTGCCAATAGTTTCTTAGAACACCAAGGGGCCAACTTGGTTGTCGACCCAATCCGCTTCGTGCTGTGATATCCGGCTCTGCAGAGGGCTTTCAGGATGACTTGTGTTCACGATCGGCCCAATTGCCTTCTCGTCTTCACTGCCTCTCCTTATCAACATGTTCCGATAGGCTCGCTTGCCTATGATAGGCATTCATTTGGGGTTTGGTACTATTCTCTGCGGAATAGGCCGAATACCACTCCCTCCTAGGCTTGCGGACGTTGTTTTGGTCTCTTGACTTCAACGGGATGTAACTCTGCGAGTTCTTAACAAAATTGCTTGGTTCTTTTTCCCAGGTGTAGCCAGAGATGCCCTCTTATATAGCCTGCGGACAGGATTAGGACGGACGGACGGCGACGACATATACGGTGTTACGAGAGGTGCTCCAATATTTCTTCTTTCTATGATTGTGAGCAACTGCACAAGGCGCCAGTGCTGTCGTCCGGGGCCAACGTCGGGGCCGGAGGGGGGTATTAATCTGTGGAGTTTCAAGCCCAGAGCTCTCAAACTGCTCCTCTGGGCCCTTGTGGGAGTTATGTGCCTAACACGAGCTCCCTCCTCTGAGGTTTCGCCTCGAATACCTCTGGGTTCGATTTTCCCCCTCTTGCAACAAAGTAAATACTATTATAATACATAGATCCATTATGAACTCGATAGGGTAGGGTGAAACCCTGCCGCGTTTGCTTGTCCACGCCAGGAAAACCTTTTCCTATCATTCAACTTCTGCCCTGGATGGCATTTCCGGATTTTCCCTATGAAACTACGCCACCAATTCTTTAGCATGCTCTAAATGCTCTGGTGGCTCCCAGGTAATTTCATCCTCTGAGCACCCAGCCTACTTAACAAAATATCGTATTTCACGAATTTGTTTATTCCGTCCACGGACCCGTCTTGTGTATAAGATTATTTCACTCTTCATAATACGTTCTACTTCCCACTCCAAGTCCACGTCAATCTCTTCCGGCTCTCTGGGTGGTTATTCCCTCTGTGGCCTGGAGGAGGTGCGGTATGGTTCCAACAGGGATACATGGAATATCGGATGGATTTTCCATCGCGGTGATATTTCCAGTTTGAAGGCGCTGTCTCCTCTTTGCTCCTATACTTTGAACAGGCCATAGAGCTTTGGACTAAGCTTTTTCGAGGGTCGCTTAGTTCTGATGTTCTTTGCATTGAGCATAACCTGATCTCCAGGTTTGATGTCAGGTTGTTCTTTTGCCTTTCGATCGTAATATTTCTTCATATTTTCTCGGGTTTGTTCTAACGCTTCTTTGGCCTGTTGGTGTATTGTCTTCATCCAGTGAGCATACAATAGGGCTCCTGGATTTTGGGCTTCTCGTTCCTTCATCCATTCAGTCTGCGGGTAGAAACCATAGTTGGTATAGAACGGGGAAAGTCCATGTGCGTTTGTTGCCGAATTATTGTAGGCATGCTCGACTAATGGCAACAACTGATACCAGTCATTTTGATCGTAATTGACAAAGTTCCTTAAGTAACCTTCCAGCTCTTGTTTGGTACTTTCGGTTTGTCCATCAGTTTGAGGATGGTAGGCTGTTGATATTTTTCGTTTTATTCCGAGACGTTTCCAAAGTGATTCCCAAAATTCTCAGGAGAACTTTGCATCCATATCGGAAACAATTTCTGAGGGAAGCCCATGTAGCTTCCAGACTTCTCTTAAGAATACATTTGCTATATCCTTTGCCGTTGCATTTCCTTCAAGACCGATGAAATGTGCAATCTTTGTAAACCGATCCACAACTACCATTATTTGCGTTCGTCCTTGCGACTCTGGTAGTTGTGTTATCAAGTCGGTGGAAATGGATGACCATGCTGCATATGGCACTTCCAAGGGTTGTAATTGACCATACCCCGCATGCCAAGGGGACTTATTGTGTTGGCATTGGTCACATGAGCGGACGTAATCATTCATCCAGTTGGCAATGCCTTTCCAATAGAAGTCTCGTGATGTAATCTCCAAGGTTTTTTCTTGACCAAAATGTCCTGCCACCTTGGAGTCATGACATCCTTGGGCAATCATTGTCTGTAACGCTTCGTTGGCTGGGATATATAAATGGTTCTTGTAATACAGTAGTCCTTCTACTACTGTCCAGTTGGCGGGCAATGGTTTTCCTCCCTTCTCCAATTCTTCCAGCTCGCTCTTGCGCTGCTGCCAGTCTGGGTCCCCTGTGGCCGCTTGCTTGATGTTTGCCTTTAATTGCTGGTCATATTTCCTTATATCTGCATTTGATATTATGGCGTTAGACATCATGCAAGTTGTATGCCCTATTTTGGATTTTTCTCCCCAGTCATGTGTGTCAAAATACTAATTTTCTTTGTGGTCGGCCTGTAGGTGTGCCACAACTATCGAGGTCTGTTCCGCTATGCCCCTACGCGGGAAGGGGTCTGAGCTGCCGAAACCTGCACTGCCAAGTTCTGTCGGTGCTAGGCTCTCGACTTCCATTGCTTCCAAGGTATTTATATTTTCTATAACCAGTTGCGCTATTATATCTCCCTCGCGCACTTGGCAGTACACATTGCTATGGTTTCTCATAATGATTTTCACCTCTCCAGTGTAGTCCTCATCTATTACGCCACCTCCAATTCCAATTCCATGTTTTGCTGCTAGACCACTTCTGGGTGCTATGCGAGCATAAGTGCCTAAGGGTAACCCTACTGCAATTCCCGTTTCAACCAGAACCTGGTTTCTTGCGGGTATTATGAACTCGTTGATTGCGTAAAGGTCGTGTCCGTCTGCCATTCGTGATCCTTTAGTAGGCATCTTAGCTTGTTTGGACAGTAGTTTGATCCTCAGGTTGTTTGTACTTGGATCGGTAGCCATTAGTGTTATTTCTTCTGGTTCATTCATGTATACCAGCGAAATTTGAAAATGTGTAGGCTTGAGTATAGACTGTTCGCTATGCGCAGCTCCCTCCTCCGGATGGTACTCCGGCCGTCGGCTTAGTGAGTCTGGCTTTCCTCCTCGCTTTCCAGGGCGGTAAACAATCTTAAAATTGTAGTTTGCCAGTTGCTGTGCCCACCGAATTTGCCTTGGATTCCAGACTTATGTGGTTAGGAAATTTTGTAAATTTTGGTGATCCGTATACACGGTTACCGGTTTTTCTGTTCCCACTAGATACTGCTTCCATTCTTTAAAAGCCTCTAATATGGCTAGCGGTTCTTTGTCGTGGATTTCGTAATTTATTTTGGCGGGACTTAGCTTCCTTGAGTTGAAAGCGACCGGGTGTAGTTTTTTGTCCTTGAATTGGGACAAAACACAGCCTAACACAAAACTCGCTAGCATCTGTCTCTACCACTGTTTCCCTTTCCGGGTAAAAGTGGCATAGTATGGGGGCAGTCGTGAATCTGTGTTTGAGTTCTACGAAAGCTGGCTACTGTTCATGGCCCCAGTTAAATGCAATAGGGTCTCCCTTCAACGTTTCAGTTATTGGTTTGCAGATTTTGGAGAAATCTTTGATAAACCACCTGTAGAAATTGGCAAAGCCAATAAAAATTTGCACTGCCTTTACCGATCTTGGTGCTTTCCAACCCTTTATACTAGCAATTTTTCTCTCGCTCATGGTGACCCCATCAACCGCGACGATGTAACCGAGAAATTCTACAGTATCCACATGAAACACTGATTTTGTTGTTGAGACGGCTAGGTCGTATTCTTCTAAGCGAGTCAGAACTCGCTTAACCAGCTCGATATGTTCCATCTCTGTTTTGGAGTAGATAAGAATATCATCCAGGTATACCACAACTCCATGATCCAAGAATTCGCGTAGAATTTTATTCATCATGGCTTGGAAAGATGCCGGCGCGTTTCCCAATCCGAATGGCATAACTTTGTATTCAAAGTGACCGTACTGGGTTCAAAACGCTGTTTTCCATTCATCTCCTTCCTTTATCCGTAAGAGGTGGTATCCATATTTCAAATCGAGTTTAGTGAATATCTTCGCTCCTGCTACTCTATCGCGGAGTTCACTCATTAGAGGAACATGGTATTTATTTGCGATGGTCAACTGATTTAGTTGACAGTAATCCACACACAATCGCATTGAACCATCTGGTTTTGGGACGAATAGGATTGGAGCCCCGGCTGGAGATTTACTCTTGGTAATCTTTCCTTGATCCTGCATTTTTTGCAGGTATTTGCTGAGTAGATCCAACTGATGAGTTGACATTGGGTATATAGGTCCCCAGGGCGGAACTGCTCCTGGCAGCAGGTCAATGGCATGGTTGAAGGTTCTGCGACTAGCAAGTTTCTCTGCCGTTTCCGTGGCGAATGCCTTTTTGAACTCATGGTATTTGTGTGGGATTGCCAGGGGATGGGACGGTTGTACTATCTCCGGCATTGTTCGTACCATTTCTATTCTTCCCACGTACCTGGCTGCAGGGTCATGAGCCACAGTTTCGTCCCATTCAAATAATCCTTGTATGTCTTGTTCTTGGACATGGGTCTGACATTGTTCATTATTGAAGCGCCATTTCTTTGGATCTTCAATGTATGTGATGGGGTGTTCCTGATGCCACCAGCCAAACGGGATAATTAAGTCATATTTCCCGGCTGGTGCAATTTCGCATGTAATGTGCGATCGATGTGCGTTCGTTCCTATCTCTAATAGGATAGGATGAGTGTAATGTTTTCCACCGCCTAGGGCAGGTGTTCCTTCAAATGTGACGATATTTTTGGTCTCAGCGTGTGTATTGTAAGGAATCCGAAACTGGTTTACTAGTTTCTGATTTATGAGGAATATATTAGATCCAGAGTCTAATAAAGCGTGTGCGGGTATTCTCTGGCCATTTGCCTCTAGTGTTACCCTGCCTTCTGGGCAGGTGTAGAATTGAGGTACTTGGACCTCCCTTTTGTTTTACTTGTTTTCGCCACTAGGGGCTTGTGCGGGTCGTTTTTGCGACATAGTGTCAATCGTTAGTATTGATAACTGAAGGTGTTTGTTACCATGCCCGCACGGTTTCGGCTACTGAAGCCTCCTCTGACAAACTAAACCCTTTCCTTTGGTGTACTGGGCAGCACACTACTAGCGGTCTTTACCCCTTGCCGAAGGGTTCCCATACACCTGCCATTTGCCCTTCTCAGCCCACGCTTTTGTCTCCACTGGAGCTGTACTCGTATCGTTTTGACTATATCAGCGTATTTGGGGTCCGGGGATTCTTCACGCATCGCCTCGTTTACCCCATGAGTCTATCGTGCCAATCCTGTCCACAGAGCCGGAGTCCAGGTTCGGGACGGTTTTACCCCGCTCCATTTAGCATATGAACTAGGTGGCCGTAGTTACTCATTCTCTTCCACTTCATTTTTCTTGATGTCCGTGATCCTGTTCCGTTTCTCCAACTATTCCGTTGTCAAGCCGACCTGTAATATATTTTGTTCCTGGAAGGCTTTTCACGATCCAGGCTAGACTAATTTCCCCTTGTCATTCTTAAGAAGTTCCTAGTCAGCGCTGGTCTGTCCACTCTTCCTTGGATTTCTTGTAAGAATTTAGGGCTTTATAAGGACGCGAGATTGGTTGACCGTCTTCCGTACTGAGGTCCGATATACATCAAATGTGGCGCTCCGCATTCTTCTTGTTGAGTTTTAGGTTCCCAGAGTTAGTCACGGACTACCACGAGCCGCCGTCCAAGTTAATCGCTTCTTGCTCACCTGTCAGTCTTAGGTCTGCGATACTCCCGTAGGTCTGGACTGCTTTTCGTGACTCTCGCTTTTGATTTTGAGTTTCCCACGGAGAAGCGCGGAATACCTGCTAGTAGGACCTTGCAGAGGTCGAGCCCCCTTGTTGATTTCAGTTTCGGTAAAGGGTCCATAACCGAGTACCCGGTCGCCGTCTCTGCCGGTACCTGTAAACCTTTTCTAGGTTTCATCCATGTCGTCCAGTTCCCAAATCCTGGGCTGGTTGACTTGGTTCACCCTAGTCGTAGGTTCTGGTTGCCCTTTTGTTATCTGGGGTCGTCGATATTGGGGTTTGAAATTTCCCCTTTTTTGCCCTATAACCGATACTTGGGCCTGTTTCCTGCAGAACTTCCCAGTGTGGTTAGCCAATGTGCAACGGGTGCATTGATTGGCTTTCTTCCTTTCTTCAATGTTGTCCTCAGGGATTCCTTTATGAGCTTCAACCCAATTTGTATGCTCAACCTTTCCTTCTGCAGGGGCTTTTTTCCCTCTTACCGCTTCTTTTTTCAATTTGTAGGCTGCCTTTTCAGCTGCCGTATAGGTTTTTCGTTTCCTATTTCCAGCAGTGGCCTTGCTAGATTTCGCTTCCTCCTCTCGTTTTCTTTTCGGGAAGTCATTTTTCCCTGGTCCTTTTTCCGGAAAAGCCCTTGTTGTTCCTTGAACGATTCTTCTGCTTTGGGTGACCCTGCGGACTTCCTTGATCCATTCGCTATCCAAGTCATGATTTTCATGTGATAGCGTACGCATGGCCTCCATAGGAAGTTGCCGCTGAATTATGGTTCTACAAGCGATGCCGGATACTACTGCCTCAATGTTGTGGTTTTCCATGGTGAGGAGATACTTCTCTTTGTCCCCTGTATACCTAACTATCTCCATTTCGGCTAAGGCTTTTTGCGCCTTGTGCAATACTGAGAATCGTTCTGTAACTTCGGCCCGGAAAGTGACCCAGAAATTATAACCCTCATGTTTGGGGAACCCGAGGTGCCCAGTCATTTTCTTTTGATATGTTATTGAGAAAGGGGCCACCTCAGTTCCTTCCATTCTTCCTAACGCATACTTGATTCGTTCTTCATCATTTTCCCATTGCCATGGGTTTCTTCCAAAGTAGTCCTCGCAGTTTAGTAACCATACTCGCACTTCCTGAGTTAGTTAATTTTCAAACTTGAAAGGTGGATCCGCTTGCCGGCGGTTGGTCCTTGACAGTGCTTGCCCCAGTCGGTCGACCCATGCATCAGCTTCGGATTCGAATTTTCGACCAGGTAAGGATCTTCGTGATGGCTCCCCCCCTTGTCGAGAGGGACCACCTTCATCTCCAGAGCTTGGGTCATCGTTTCCTGGATTGGGTGCATTCGCCGGAGGAGGCGGTGGTGGTGCTTTTCCCCCACCACTGTTTCCGTCCCCTCGATCCACTCCCTTTCCCTTGTCTCCGCGGGGAATAAACCGGAACTCTTCTCTTCCATCAGCCGTTGTCCGTTTCTCCAAACCCGGATTTTCCACCGGCTGTGGTGCCACTGTGTCCCAAACACTTGGTGGGTTCCTCGCAACCTGTAGTTGCACCAACGTTTCATTCATCCGTGTCAACACTCGATTTAGTTGTTCGGATGCCGGATTCTGCTGGACCACATATGCTTCCCTTTCAGCACGCTCTTGTTCGAGGCGCTGGTGAAGCTCCATTAACTCCTGTCTGGTCCGCTCATGGTGCTTTTGTGCGGCTACTTGTCTTTGTTGGAGTTCGGCTTTTTGCCTAGCCAAGGCCTGTTCTAGCTGGCGGTCTTGATCCAGCGACTCTTGTCCTGTTGCCCCAATGTTAGCATGAAGTTGGGTACTTACCGCTTCATGGTGCGCAGCCTGTTCTTCCTGTGCTCGCAGCTTTGCTTCCAACCGTTTGGTGGTTGCATCTTGAAGTGCGGCTGTTTCAGTTGCTAACATTTCAAGTCCCCAATTGACTTGTTTCAACTCTTCGCCAATGATTTGTTCCCCACGGGTTATCCGCTGGGCATGGTGCTGGGGTTGGTTCGCCTGATCCTGAGCTTGGCCTCACAGTTCACGGTAGGCTAGGTGTTGGATATCAACTGATTCCGGGAGGGTACGGTCGAAGTAGCTCATGGCCTGGCCTATGCGTTCTACTAATCTTTCCATAGCTGGATTTCTGGCGTCGGGGGGACGGTGAGCGCTTGATCGAGTTCTGGGGCCGACTTTCTGACTCCACTTGTCTGTGAAAGGTGGTGGAGTGCCAAGGGTGACCTGGAACGAGAAGGTGCGTGATCGCTCCCTACCAGCGAAACTTCTTTGATATCGGACATTGCCTTGTCCGTATCGACGGTCAATTGTCGGGAGGACATTGTTTAGGAGGACACAGGGTGTCCTCCGAATCCCCACACAGAGGGTGCAAAGGATATGTTTGAGGAAAAGGAACTAGATGTTCCGCTCTCCTCACTGTCGTAGTCAACTAGGGGGTGCCAACGGAAAGATGGCCTGTGACGTTATTTGTAGATTTCTGAGAAATCTTGAGGTGTCGGTATAAGTTTAGGGTCGGTGAACAAGGAGGGTTCGTTGGGGTATGGTAGGAATTCGATCTCTGGAAGAGAGTCGTATAGGAGGGTTTCGATAGAGGTAATAAAGTTTGGTAGGCGAGGTTCAAGAATTGACTCGTCGAGGAGGGTGGAATCAACTATGAGCTTGTATAATTCCGGAGGAATGACTTCAAGATAGCCGATAGTCATGTATTGAGCCTTGGTAACAAGGAGAAATATCAATATACTGTTAAGGGTAGCCGATTCTAAGGGCAAGCAAATCAAACTAGGTTTAAATCTTTCTTCGTAAACGGAGATTGTCTAGGAAGGCTAGTTGGTAAAGATTTTAAGTAAAACTTATGATAATGATAAGATCTCTTCTCCGTTGCTTGATGAGGTGTAAAGCTCAGGAGGCACTTCGATATTTATATCCCGCGTCTGAGTGTTTGCGGACTACATCAAATCTACCTATAACCATGTATCTTCTAACTAATTCCTCACTTCGAATTCTAGAGCGAACCCCCTTTGACCCAGAAAAATCTCTTCCACGCACAGCTAATGGTGTGATCAGAGCTGTCCTTTCTCCGATGGTGGGTGGGCCCACTCGGTGAGAGATGTTTACCTTCGTTCGGCTGTATAAACTATGACCGTCCAGTTTGGAAGCTGCCAATAGTTTCTTAGAACACCAAGGGGCCAACTTGGTTGTCGACCCAATCCGCTTTGTGCCGTGATATCCGGCTCTGCAGAGGGCTTTCAGGATGACTTGTGGTCACGATCGGCCCAATTGCCTTCTTGTCTTCACTGCCTCTCCTTATCAACATATTCCGATAGGCTTGCTGGCCTATGATAGGCATTCATCTGGGGTTCAGTACTATTCTCTGCGGATTAGGCCGAATACCACTCCCTACTAGGCTTCCGGACGTTGTTTTGGTCTCTTGACTTCAACGGGATGTAACTCTGCGAGTTCTTAACGAAATCGCTTGGTTCCTTTTCCTAGACGTAGCCAGAGATGCCCTCTTATATACCCTGCGGACAGGATCCGGTCGGACAGACGGCGACCACGGATACGGTGTTACGAGAGGTGCTCCACTATTTCTTCTTTCTATGATTGTGAGCAACTGTACAAGGCGCCAGTGCTGTCGCCCGGGGCCAACGTCGGGGCCGGAGGGGGGTATTAGTCTGTGGAGTTTCAAGCCCAGAGCTCTCAAACTGCTCCTCTGGCCCCTTGTGGGAGTAATGTGCCTAACAGTTCGCTTTAGAATTCGAAGTAAGGAATTAGTTAGGTGATACATGGTTATAGGTAGATTTGATGTAGTCCGCGAACACTCAGACGTGGGATATAAATATCGAAGTGCCTGCCGAGCTTTACACCTCCTCAAGCAACGGAGAAGAGATCCTATCAATATCATAAGTTTTACTCAAAATCTTTACCAACGAGCCTTCCTAGACAATCTCCGTTTACAAAGAAAGATTTAAGCCTAGTTTGATTCGCTTGCCCTTAGAATCAGCTACCCATAACAGTATATTGATATTTCTCCTTGTTACCAAGGCTCAATACATGACTATCGGCTATCTCGAAGTCATTCCTCTGGAATCATACAAGCTCATAATTGATTCCACCCTCCTCGACGAGTCAATTCTTGAACCTCGCCTACCAAACTTTATTACCTCTATCTAAACCCTCTTATATGACTCTCTTCCAGAGATCGAATTCCTACCGTACCCCTACGAACCCTCCTGGTTCACCGACCCTAAACTTATACCGACACCTCAAGATTTCTCAGAAATCTACAAAGAACGTCACGGGCCATCTTTCCGTTGGCACCCCCTGGTTGACTACGACAGTGAGGAAAGTGGAACATCAAGTTCCTTTTCCTCTAACATATCCTTTACACCCTCCGAGTAGGGATTCGGAAGACACTGCCTGTCCTCCTAAACAATGTCCTCCCGACAATTGACCGTCGATACGGACAAGGCAATGTCCGATATCGAAGAAGTTACACTGGTAGGGAGCGATCACACACCTGGTCGATCCAGGTCACCTTTGGCACTCCACCACCTTTCACAGCCAAGTGGAGTCAGAAAGTCAGCCCCAGGAACTGGATCAAGCACTCCCCGTCCCCCCGACGCTAGAAATCCAGCTATGGAAAGATTAGCAGGACGCATAGGCCAGGCAATGAGCTACTTCGACTGTACCCTCCCGGAATCAGTTGATATGCAACATCTGGCCTACCGTTAACTGTTTGGCCTAGCTCAGGATCAGGCGAACCAACTCCAGCACCATGCCCAGCGGATAACCCGTGGGGAACAAATTATTGGCAAAGAGTTGAAACAAGTCAATTCGGGACTTGAATTGTTAGCAACTGAAACAGCCGCACTTCAAGATGCAACCACCAAACGGTTGGAAGCAAAGCTGCGAGCACAGGAAGAATGGTCTGCGCACCATGAAGCGGTAAGTACCCAACTTCATGCTAACATTGGGGCAACAGGACAAGAGTCGCTGGATCGAGACCGCCAGCTAGAACAGGCCTTGGCTAGGCAAAAAGCCGAACTCCTACAAAGACAAGTAGCCGCACAAAAGGACCATGAGCGGACCAGATAAGAAATGCCGCATCCGAACAACTAAATCGAGTGTTTACACGGATGAATGAAACTTTGGTGCAACTACAGGTTGCGAGGAACCCACCAAGTGTATGGGAAACTGTGGCACCACAGCCGGTGGAAAATACAGGTTTGGAGAAACGGACAATCGCTGATGGAAGAGAAGAGTTCCGGGTTATTCCGAGCAGAGAAAATGGAAAGGTAGTGGATCGAGGAGACGTAAACAGTGGTGGGGGAAAAGCACCACCACCGCCTCCTCCGGCGAATGCACACAATCCAGGAGACGATGAGCCAAGCTCGAGAGATGAAGGTAGTCCCTCTCGACGAGGGGGGGAGCCATCACGAAGACCATGACCTGGTCGAAAATTCGAATCTGAAACTGACGCATGGGTCGACTGACTGGGGCAAGCATTGTCAAGAACCAATCGCTGACAAGCGGATCCACCGTTCAAATTTGAAAATAAGCCTAACTAGGATGTACGAGTATGGCTACAAACTGCGAGGACTACTTTGGAAGAAACCCATGGCAATGGGAAAATGATGAAGAACGCATCAAGTATGCGTTAGGAAGAATGGAAGGAACCAAGGTGGCCCCTTGCTCAATAACATTTCGAAAGAAAATGACTGAGGACCTCGGGTTCCCCAATCATGAGCATTATGATATCTAGGTCACTTTCCGGGCCTAAGTTACAGAACGATTCTCAGTATTGCACAAGGCACAAAAAGCCTTAGCCGAAATGGAGATGGTTAGGAATACAGGGGACATAGAGAAGTATCTCCTCACCATGGAAAACCACAACATTGAGGCAGAAGTATCCAGCATCGCTTGGAGAACCATAATTCAGCGGCAACTCCCTATCGAGGCCATGCGCACGCTATCCCATGAAAATCATGACTTGGATAGCGAATGGATCAAGGCAGTCCGCAGGGTCACCAAAGCAGAAGAATCGTTCAAGGAACAACAAGGGCTTTTCCGGAATATCGACTAGGGAAAAAGTGACTTCCCTAAAAGAAAACGAGAGGAGGAAGTGAAATCTAGCAAGACCACTACTGGAAATAAGAAACGAAAAACCTATACAGCAGCTGAAAAGGCTGCCTACAAATTGAAAAAACAAGCGGAAAAAGGGTAAAAAGCCCCTGCTGAAGGAAAGGTTGAGCATACAAATTGGGTGGAAGCTCATAAAGGAATCCCTAAAGACAAAATTGAAGAACGAAAGAAAGCCAACCAATGCACTCGGTGCACGTTGGCCAACCATACTTGGAAATTCTGCAGGAAACAGGCCCAAGTATTGGTTATAGGGCAGAAACGGGGAAATTTCAAACCCCAATATCGACGACCCCAGATAACAAAAGGCCAACCCGAACCTATGACTAGGGTGAACCAAGTCAACCAACCCAGGATTTGGGAACTGGACGACTTGGATTAAACCTAGAAAAGGTTTTCAGGCACCGGCAGCGACGGCGACCGGGTACTCGGTTATGGACCCCTTACCGAAAGTGAAATCAACAAGGGGGCTCGACCTCTGCAAGGTCCTACTAGCAGGTATTCCGCCCTTCTCCGTGGGAAACTCAAAATCAAAAGCGACAGTAACGAAAAGCAATCCAGACCTACGGGAGTATCGTAAACCTAAGAATGACACGCGAGCAAGAAGCGATTAACTTGGACGGCGGCTCGTGGTAGTCCGGGACTAACTCTGGGAACCTAAAACTCAAAAAGAAGAATGCGGAGCGCCACATTTGATGTATATCGGACCTCAGTACGGAAGACGGTCTACCAATCTCGCATCCTTATAAAGCCCTAAATCCTTACAAGAGATCCAAGGAAGAGAGGACAGACCAGGGCTGACTAGGAACTTCTTAAGAATGACAAGGGGAAATTAGTCTAGCCTGGATCGTGAGAAGCCTTCCAGGAACAAAATATATTACAGGTCGGCTGGACAACGGAATAGTTGGAGAAACGGAACAGGATCCCGGACATCAAGAAAAATGAAGTGGAAGAGAATGAGTAACTACGGCCACCTAGTTCACACGCTAAATGGAGCGAGGTAAATCCGTCCCAAACCTGGACTCCGGCTTTGTGGACAGGTTTGGCACGATAGACTCATGGGGTAAACGAGGCGATACGTGAAGAATCCCCGGAGCCCAAATACGCTGATATAGTCAAAACGATACGAGTACGGCTTCAGTGGAGACAAAAGCGTGGGCTGAGAAGGGCAAATGGCAAGTGTATGGGAACCCTTCGGCAAGGGGTAAAGACCGCTAGTAGTGTGCTGCCCAGTACACCAAAGGAAAGGGTTTAGTTTGTCTGATTAGGCTTCAGTAGCCGAAACTGTGCGGGCATGGTAACAAACATCTTCAGTTATCATTACCAACGATTGACACTATGTCGCAAAAACGACCCGCACAAGCCCCTAGTGGCGAAAA
>QFET01001204.1:23386-44414 GCA_003316355.1 Tuber calosporum | reverse complement strand
ATCCCTAAGAGGGGTTTGAGTGACTCACGCGGGCAGGTAGGACTACGAGAGCAGACACGGGAGAAAAGGTGAGTGGGGTGTATGTGTGACGGAGTTGGTAGAGGGGTGGGAAAATGAATCCCGGCATCTTTTATACAAATCTTCCGCATGCATTATTGTCCCCCCCAATAAATTTACAGATTGTGAGATTTTCTGTTCGTTTCGTTTCTTTCTCTAGTTTCTTTTCTATTTTTTTTTTTTTTTTTTTTTTCTTTTCTCATGATACTTGGAATCCACTTTCTACAGTACAGTACATACGCTTTTTGGGTGCATTCCGCTGTGGCATTTGGACTTGAATATATGATGGTATTGATTGCGGAGATATTGGGTATAGGGTACCATCCCCTCACCCACTTTTCCATCGTGGCAAGGTTGGAATCCGAGAAGCGCAGCTGAGGTTTTTCTGTATACAAAAGTATAATTCCCTGTTCTTCCCCACCCCCTTCACTCACACCCCCGTATATACTCTTTCCAGAAACCGCTCTATTAGCCCAACCAAAAACTACAAACCTGTTAACGAACTATAAGCTAAGACATTGTTGGAGTTAATTGACTGAATCTGTGCAAATGTTGCTTGTCTAGACTATTCCGCAAGTGAAAAAGGTACCGCTACTCGAGAACTCCACTTGCATGCCCTCGTTACCGAAAAAGACGTTTATGCGTGCCATTCGGCTGCTTCCCGATGGCTCCAGTCCTGGGGCCTCTCCAGGGATCTTGGCGTTGCGCATTCCGGTCATTTCTGGCAGACATCGGGAGACGACGCAGACTCCTGTGTGGAGACGAGGAAGGTTAATGAGATTACGTTGGATGGCGGGGCGTGTAAAGGTGAAGAAGTGGTACAGGCACAAGTAACGGCACCTGGTTCGATTGATGTGGAGAAGCCAACGGCTTGGTCAGAGGTTGAATCTGCATGTAGGGGTGGGAGCGGTGGTAGTGGGGAGCCGGTTATGCGGTGACACAATGGAGACCGGGTCTGTTGATGAGCGGGTACAGCTTCTTGGTACTCATGTACTCATGGCGAAGGTTTGCCCCCACCACTGAGCGTGGTGGGCGAGGGTGGTGTTTCCCGGTGGTCGGGAGCTGGCGTACGAGCATGCTTTTAGTGCTTTTAGTGTTTGTGGTTCCGTGGATCTCCATTCCCTGGGGGTTAGAGAAAATTGACTTGGGGTAGGAATAATGGGCGATGTTCTGATGCTCACTGTGAGGGCAAGCCTGACTATGATAGTGACAGAGTGCCATCGCCCATGGGACCTGACATCGGGGCACTATGTAGCGGTAATCGGGAGTGATGGGGTCGATAAATTATCGATGAAGGTGGTGGGTAAGAAGCCCGATAAGTTAGAATGACTGACACAAGTACCTTCCTACCGCTAAATGCCTCGCATCATAGCCTTCGCCAGAATGACGATCAAGTGATCCCCATTGAGGGTAATGTTTCGAGAGTTGCTCCCGGCGTGGGAGACTGTCTAGGGATTAGAATGACCACGAGCGATGGTAAACTTTCTGTAGCCTTTCCGGAGAAGGTGGGAGTTTGCGCTTTTAGTACGGGGGCCCTTCCACTTACAGAGATACGCTGATGGTGAATAACGCCTTTGCTGATGAGTTTAGGCCCTGCTTGGCACACCACCATATAAAAATATACCATTTTTGTTAAAAATAGCATATTTCCTAATAAACTATTGAGGATAAGCTAAAAAAGGGGGTTCATATCATCCTTAGATAGCAGATATCAATCCAACTATTCTAAGCAAATTCAAAAGCGATCAGAGGTCTACAGCCTGAGAAGTAAGGAAGGTTGTGATGTTGTCAAATATTGTACTACTTGTCCTGAAATATTTCGCAGCATCACACTATTTCGTACTTTTATAGCTGATAGTCACCTACTTGCTTGAAAATTCGCATAGAATAATTGAATTGATATCTGCTACCTAATAATGACATGAACCTCCCCTTTTAGCTCACTGTCAATATGACCCATTAAGAAATATGCTATCCTCGTAGAAACGGTATATTTTTATATGGAGGCGTGCCAAACAGGGCCTTAGTCATTGAGATAATGCTCGGTGTTGAGCTGGTGTGCACCGAAGGTAAGCCCCACGGAACTTTCACATTCCCTGGCCTCCCACGCTGCAAGAAACCGTCATGTCTCGATTTTGTGATTCGCGATGTCTCGGATTGGCAATTCACTCTTTCCGGCTCTCGATCTGTGTAGAGGCGACAGCCCTAAAGTCGCTAGTACTAGACTACGGTACGTGGGGCACGAGATACCTCCAAGTTTAATCAGAACGCTCCTGAAGCTCTTTCGATTGGGGCTCTTCGGTGCCCTGCGGTTTTTGGGTTCTCGGACTTTGAAACACAAATAGAGATCAAAGCTAGCTTCGCCTGGCGCTGTTCTGATGAGCAGATCATCGCTGAGTTTGATATTAAGCTTGAGTTTCCTGGAATTGTCGAAATCGGATCCGAGGGAAACCAATCCCACTTGTTTATCCCGCGCGGGCCCGGTCGTCGGGACGATTTGGTTGTTGCGAGTTTTCCCTGGGAGAGTGTGAGTTTGTGAAGAACGATTTTGCAAATTACTACAGGTTGAGAGGCTAACGAAGGATATGGGCATTCCTTTAAGGGTTTGCTTGCGTAAAAAAAAGACAAGGGGTAGCACCGCAGACGGTTGGTATCCCCCACAATGCGTGCTAGGGGTGAACCGAAGATTACCGGTGAGACGATTTTCATTCAAAGTTCGAAACTGCCTTTGATTGTGACTTGCTCTCCAGATAACCTTCTTGACACAGAATATCGCCAGGAATGATACTGCTCCAGGGTTTATGAGCCTTAGACCCGAGATAGGAGAAGCTCTGCGCGTTCGCATCGAGCCTTTGGCACCGGATCACCCCATCGCTAATGAAGAATTCGATGGAAAAGAGGACGGTTATCACGACATTGTGGATCGAGTTGCCTACAGTTTCAGAGACAGTGGATGCTGACAACGGATTCCCTTCCGTTGGGGTCTCTGTAGGGTCCTCTCTGGGACTTCCTCTCTCTATTGAACCAATCAATGGATTAAATCACTCGGATCCCCTCTGGCGGCCGCAGGCTCAATTTTGTCGCTATTAGTCACATTTTTGCGGGGAGAGAAGCAATATTCGAAGGTGGTAGCGAAGTGATATTACTGAACTACGATCGTGTTGAGCGTGGGAGCGATGAAAATTCAATATGCAAACACGAAGAACGATCCACGAGACATATCGAGTAGCCCAACGAGACCCATCCGGCCCTTTCCCATGGGAAAGTCGAATATAAGATACTGCGGATGTCCGGGAAGGCTATTGGTAGAGCTATAGTCAAGTGTTCAAATCGGGAAGGTGTGAGTGTCACTCGTTCCTCCCTGGCTCGGGTAGGCCGTGTTAATAAGAACATATCTTGGCTCCAATGGCTCCTGTCATATCCCAGGCACAGGGGCCGTTTGAGGCCCTTAACGTTTCATCAAGCTCACTTGAGGGAGAGCTGGTTATTCTCGCTGCCCTGGACAACGATATCCGGGAGCTTTTCTTTGGGATCTCGTATGGCTCCAGAAGTGCACGAGGGGTCTTATAGAGCTTCAGGAATTCGAGCAAGGTCAGAGCGTTTCATTGGCTCTTAATTATCCAGACGGCAGGGATTAAACACCTCACAGTTGCAACGTCAGGACTGATAGTAGCGCCAGCGGCGAACTTATTTCGCACCCTGAAATGAGTATAACCTCCAAGGGCACAGGATTACAGAGCCAAATGCGACCGGGTGAGGGAAGAGTGGTTTATATTGTTGGGCGTACGATAGGAGACAGTCTAGAAAGTGTCACTCTGCCGTTCTCCCAATGCTAACGCTTGCCGCAGATTTCCTTGGCCGGACTAGTAGGACCGATGAGCTCAAGGGATGCTTTGTCGAACTGAAACAGTGTTGAAGGAGATGGAACGCTCGTACCGGAGACTGCTCTGAAGAATGGCTTCGGACGCCCAACAGGAGCCTAAGGGAGCAATGCGTTATATGTCTGTGATAGGAAGATTAGGGCTAAATGACTTGCTTGCTGTCGCTCTAGTCCCAACGACAGAGTCGGGGCAGGAGGATATGTTTGTTACTGATATCAATGAGCAGAGTTCGAGTGGAACTGAAACTGAAGAGGAGCAGTAGCTCTTGCAGGAGGCGCATCCTGCAAAGGTGCCCTAGGAGATACTGAGCGCTCTCTGGCGCATAACAGGGGAGTTATACGGGCACTTCAGGGAGTATCTTTATCGAAAACAATTGAGGGAGTGGTGGCTAGCACACTGGATTACCTTTGGGGCTTGGTACTGAGGGCCTATAGACGTCATGGTAATAACAAATGAACAGCGGAATGAAGGTATTGGCGATTAGGTTTAGGTAGGCGTCGGAGTCGGTTTTATTGGGCTTTTGTTTTCCTCTGGTGTATCCTATTGTGAGAGGATGGAGCCTTGCTGATGATTGGATTCTAATTCTTGGTTGTGGTTGATCAATTGTGCTCTTTGTCACTGGCTTTATTTTTTTCACAAACTCAGCTCGTTCGTGCGCCGGTCCTAAGAAACAGCAACTCTAATTGGGTCGGGTTGTATCCATATACCCATTAACGCAGTAAGGAAGAGGAGAAAAAAAAGAGAGAACAAACTACATCTCGGAAGCCAAAGCAAGCGCCTCCCATAGTTATGCCCCAATAGCCGCTCTGTCATAGCGTTCCCCTCAATCCATCAAGCCCTCAAGTGCCGGGCACTCTACCCCAAGTTCATGGGAGGATCCTTCAAGTCATATTCTGCCTCCTCGGGATCGTTTGTCACGTCCAGAACTTCGCACAAGCCATTGGAAACATCATAGACAAGCCCGTGCACCTCCAATCCCCTATCCCGAATTGCCTCCTGAACATTTGCATGCCTCTTCAAGTTGTTAATCTGAGCGATAACGTTTAGCTCAACCAACCTCTCAACCCTCTTCACCGGATCGTTAATCGCTGCCAATTCGGCTTTATTCATGGCGCGCACGTCACGCAAGTGCTGCAACCAATGATCCACAATTCCATGCTTTTTGTTACCAAGCGCAGCCATAACGCCGCCACACCCGTAGTGTCCGCAGACAATTACGTGTTTAACCTAGCATGACTCATTAGTCTGGATGCTGAGAGAATGAAGTAAAAGGGGGCGGAACACAAACCTGCAAAATTTCAACAGCATACTGGATAACGCTCAAAGAACTCAAATCCCCGCTAGGCAGCAAGTTTGCGATATTTCTGTGGGTGAAGATCTCACCGGGCATCAAGTTGAGCACTGTGGTTTCGGGGACGCGGCTGTCACTACACCCAATCCAGAGGATCTGAGGGTGTTGCGAGTTCGCCAGAGAGGGGAAGAGGCCAGGACGAAGGGCGCTAGTGCGCTGCGCCCAGGCCTTGTTACGTGTGAGGAGGGTGCTGATATTGTCATCCGTGAAGCCGAAGATTGCGGGGTCGTTGCTCATTTTGGCGGGTTGATATGTGGTAGATGGGATATGTAGTGGTGGAGGTTTCTATTGACAGATTTTCAAGGGGAGGATGGAGAGAGAGTAAAGATGAAATTGATGGAAGGTGGTGGTGGTGGTGGGTAGGGGGATGTCGTGGTTGATAAGGTTTGATAACAAGTTCTCTGTAATGAAAGGAAAAAGAAAAAGAAAGCTTGATGAGGAATTGGTTACTGGGGTTGGACTAGGCGGGGTCTAGTGTGAGTGTTATTGACTGGGTTTTCGTGGGGTTTCAGGGCCTCCGTTTCGCAGACGCGGGGTGAAGGTGGGAGAAAGAAAAAATATCTCAAGCAATCAAGAAACAAGTGCGAGATGGGCGAGTATTTATGTCCGTCCACCTTACCGTATCTCAATCCGCCCTACCCTATCTCAACCCACCCTACCGTATCTCAATCCACCTTACTGTGTCTCAATCCACGTTACTGTATCTCACTCTACCTGTCGGACCATGACACCCACCAAAGGAACAATAGAATGAGCAGGCGGCCGAAGTAGCCCCATAACCCGGCCATACACCTAGAATTCTTTCTTCTTTTTCCCTTTCCTTCACGGTTACTGTACGGTACTTCATACCGTGCAAGTTTGTTGCTGGTTCACAACCTGATTACAGTACTGTGCCACGGGGTATCCGAAACCATCCTCGCTTCACCTCCTACGTACCGGTAGCATACCCACCTCCTTTGCTCGAATGCGGTACCCCGCAGCTGTGCTGGATCACCATGTTACTGTGGGTTGGTCGGATGCGTCCCCTTGGAAGCTGACGGTTTGGTTGGGGGGTATCGTGAGGTTACCCTGTACCGCCATTAGGGACAGAGTCGATTGGTGTTGCTTACTCCTGCCCGGCATGAATATTATAGGTTGGGTTCCTCAGGAGCGATACTATGGTTTCGAAGTTGCGACTTTTATATACGAGTTTATGTCGGAAGGAGGGGATCTGAATTCCAAAGCTTCATGCGAGATCAACTATGCTCTGGCGACCTGAGGTATTATACTCGTACCATACTGTAGTAATACATCCTTACAACATCAAACAACACATTCCAACTAGGGGTATTTTTTCTTCCTGACTGTTGTAAATTAGGACCTGAGGTGCTTCTATACTTCCCCTCTTTCTTACCGCTAACCACAGTAATCACCCCCGCTTTCATCTTAAGTTTCAACTTCAACAGCCGCCCATCACCGTTGATGGCAGATTGAGCTTGACGTACTGCGCTTATCCGATTCGTCAGAATCAACAACCGCAGTGTAGGCGGACAGTACTCGAGTAACTCGGTGTGCAGGCTGAAATGAATCAAAAAAGAGCCAGATGGAGCCGTTCCTGGACATATAACCTGCTAGTAATTCCAACTTGTGCCAAGGCCACACCATTAGACAGGGTAACATTGATCGAACTGTTCCCTCCGCGCCAGCACTCTCCGGGCACCGTAAAAACTCTTGAAATCCGCCTCCTCAGGTCGGTGTGTGGCGTGCTATGGCATAGATAGAAATAAAAATTCTTAAACCAAGGAAGAAACAAAATGAACAAAGTAAAAAGAAATAATTCAGCAACGGTCGACTAAGAGGGTAACGCAGACACTCTACCGTATTGCTGGATTTCACCCCTGCCCGACAGGAAGATAATCCAAGTATGAATCAATAACTTCCCACCTCCTAACTTGGAATATAAATCTGTTAGTCATACTTCCTCCATATCTTCTTCCTCTTCTTTTTCTGTTTGAATTACATCAGATTGTATTAATATCATGCTTTTGAGTTACCATCTTCTCACTGACGACTATTGTGGGTCAATTTTTGGGGAATACTCCTTACACTTGCATAAAGGTTGTGACTTCTGAGCTACAGACTCAGGATGCTCCCATGCTTTCAACCTGGGTCACTTAATTGATTAATAAAATCTATTGAACTACAATATAGAGTAATTGAAAGCTCCAACATGATATCAAGCCACAAAGTTATATTGTATAAAAATTTTTGAATTAAACTACAAAATATTATTAAACTACAAAGTATTATTGAGCCACAATATTAATATTATATACCACCAAGTTGTATTGAACCATAATGTTATATTGAGCTGTCGGGTACTCAGTTGAATGCCCCAGACTGTGGACTACCAGCATCCTGATGTTGTGGCTCAGAAGCCACAACCTTGGCACGAATATCCTATTACTCCTTAACACTAATGTACATTTGTCCCTTGCTAACCGCCAGTCACCTCGTCAGTTACCTATCCTCACCATGATTATTATAATTAATCAGTTTCTTGGTTCACTTGAATCCCACCTCCGCCTGTCCTAGACGTATTGACAAATAGTCTATCCTCTCGTAGACACTCTGCAACGTCTCCCTCATTTCCTCCATAAACCCGCGACATAGGTTCATTATCTCCCGATTGTTCCTGTCAACCCTGTCGCTTAATTCCTATATATCAACCTATCCATAGACTTCAGCTTCTTGAAAATCAAACGTGAATGCTTCAGCCAAACTACCGGGCGCCTCTCAAACATATCCCGTACCAATATAAGCTCTGATGGTGTATCTGCTGGTTCACCGCTTCCACCAGCTGTCTCTCCGAGCGGCGGTGGCGAGGAATTTGCCACCTGAACATTCAGGTCCACATCCATATCGGTATCTGGCCGAGTTGACTGTGTATGGGTCAGTACGATACATCCGACATCCTGTTTAGCGAGATATAATCTGGGTCTGAGTGTTAGTAAAGAGCTTCACATCTTGGGAGGAAGATCAAGTGAAAATTCTACCATGATTTTGCGGAAACTATCCTCTATCTATCGTGTGTAGACCGTGGGTGGTGAATAAAGATGGTTGGAAAGCAACCGAGAAGGTGGGATACACCCCTTCGATACTACGTAATCAGCTACCCAGCCTCAGGTGTGGCTTACATGGCCCGAGTGAGGGCTCATGTTGAGCCAGGTCATATCTGGCACAGGTGGCTGGTGAGTACCAAATGGTAGAGGGGCAATTTTTACACCTAAAAATGGCTTCTTAGAAGCATGATACCTTGCAAGATATTTTCGCCTATCCAAGGGGCCTGATTACCCCTATAGAAAGTTCATTTCTATCGCATGGAAGGACATACCTTTTTCTACTATCTATCATACCTCGACCCACAAAATGGGCTGGTGATTGTGTAAGTATCATAGCGTAAGCGCACTGTTGATGCGAGTTCTTGTTTCTAGCGACACTCGGATTTGGGTCCTGGATTGCCTTAGGAGTTTGAGTTGGTGAGCACCCCCACTCTTGTAGAGTGTCTTGCTGCGGATTTCCAGGTCTGTGCTGTGTCATAGCGCCCCCCTCAAAGGTAGGAAAAACCTCCGTTATTGAGAGTTGGGAGGTGTCCAGCTTTGAGGGGGGTGTCGTTCCGCTCCGTCGTAGCTGTCCTCTTAGGGGTCGATATTCAATGTCGTATGGTATATGAAAACCTTCTGATATTTGGGCACAGTGTTTTCCCTGCATACCGAGCACCTGGGACAACTAGGGCTGGCTCACAAACCCCTTTGGTCAGGGGTTGGGGCCTCAAACCCCGCAAAAGACGAGCTAATAAATGGTGATTGCCCACTACGCGGGGGGGGGCTCGCCATGCAGAGAAATATTGCGGGCAGCGGGGTTCTGCCTCAATTGTGCTTCGGCCCGTTTGACCCCTATGCTATCGGTTTCCAGGACAGTCCCATGCAGTATCAATCAAGGGATGACAGGATACGACATTGAGCCCCGGTCAACTCGTACTCGCAGGTTTTGATTTTATCCAAAGAGGCTTGTACGGGATGGGGATTGATATACCGACTGGTCTACATTTTTCAACGGAGATTTCATTCCATAATAGTATATCCTTTAACATCCCTAAGTTTGAGCCTTAAGTGCTCATTTGAGGACCTCAGGATGGCTTACCTAGCACGGTATTACCGGTACCGGAGCGTTCGGGATTCCTCGTCTGTGTTTGTTGTTTTTTGCTTCCCGGCGAACGTTCCGCGGTTAATGTACGTTGGGCCGGGAAGCGGGTAGATGGGGGGAAGTGAGTTAGTTAAACCGCACCGAAAAAGTGGGAATCTGGAAATCCCTACTGATGTCCAACATTAGCATATTGGATTTGCCGATTTGAGGGGCTGAATTCGCCGGTTTAATTTTGCTGAAAACTCCGCACTGAGGTTTTTGGCGGGATTCACGTACAAAGCGATTCACTTTTGCCTCTGATCCACATTGCGGTCCGATACCTTAGGGGTTATCGGAATGTTGTAATCGTATAAGTTAGATTTTTTTTTTTTTTCCCCTACAAGTCCCTGGCATGAACGGACTGAACATCCGGAAGGTCCTGGAGGCTGAAAGTCCTTTGCCAAGACCCCCCTGATGTTCAGTCCGTTCATGCCAGGGACTTGTACTAGTCACCCCGCAGCAAGCTGTGAGATCTGCATAGGTGTCACTTTATGCTTAGTTTAGAACTTATAGTAATATTATTATAGACTTTTCGCTAGTACACCGTATGGGCTAGCAACGACACCTTTCTATCACATATATCCTGTCATATAATAGATATAATAAGAAGTGTACTATATGAGCACTATGGCTTCAGTTGGTATTCAAATACCACTATAAAAGATTGGGCCACTACTGATATGAGCATTTCGGGTGATGTACTCTGTCGCCGGTGTGATGTACATTGGAACGGCCAGTTGCCCGTATCAGAAAAACCTCACACTCCCTCACTTTGAATCATCTACTTTACCGTAGCGCTTGTGTCTGGCAATAAGTATTGAAAATACGGCTGTTAGTACACAACCACCCAGCCAGCGAACAAAAACCTTGTCTCATTTTCAGATACTTTAAGCCAGATACAAGTATACTCGAGTACTTTCACAAAATGCAACTGGCCCTGCAAAGCCGCAAGTGCCACACGGCCTGGAGGCCGCAGGGACACCCCATTCGGTGTCTATGATGACTCCCTGTCAGAGCTGATTGGCTGGTGAATATATGGTACACAGACATCCTCTCCAGGCAACTTCCTGGGGGGCTCTCAAGGTACAGTACCCTTCACTGTGCAGTTGATGGTGCCATAGTGACACCAAGTATCAGGCATCTCTTGTTCGCTGTGCGAGAGATTGAATAGCGGTTTGAGGCAATGTGGGGCTAGACCACGGGCAACCAGCAGGGAAGAATTTCAAACAGGGAATTGGGTAGGAGAGAAGTGACAACAGAAGCAGCTTTAGATTATCGGGCTTGTCGATACGGCTGTCGCAACTTCCCTTTTCTTCTTCCCCCGTTCCGAGTCCTTTACTATCTCGAAAACTGCGGTGGGCGTTCGGAGGGTTTAACCACCCCCCATCCAACATTGGCATCCCAGAGATTTCTTTCTCTCAATTCGCTCACTTCTATACAAAACCAAGTCGAGGGCCAATCCTTCGGGAGTTGGGGGAGTAGCCAAAACTCCGGACACTAGCTAAGGTTTTTAAGCTTGCAAATGCCGGGGGAAATGAAGAGAGACCTCGAAGATTTGAGACCCAAGAATAGTAACCGTATCGAGAATAGTAACACATTGAGTGCCACCTGGAACACTATTACGAATTTGTGCCTGGGAAGGGGGGGACAAGGAAAGGTGGAGGAGTGGAGTAAAGGAAAGGAAGGGCACAGAGGGAGAAAGGGGAGAGAGGTGGGGGGAGAGAGGTGAGGACTTCCTGAAACCGATGGAGTTGAAGAAGGGAAGATAGCCCGGGGGAGAGGAGGGGGAAATTTTTGGGGAAGTTGGCAGGTCAGCGGCCTGGGAATAGGTCATGTCATGGGAGCCAAAGCTCCCGTAATATCTACTCCCATCCCTATGAATCACGAGAGTTTGATCGTGTTGGTCTTATTCTAACGATGTAAAATCCTTCAGTAGAACATGAAAGGAGTGCACACCGGTGTTCCTCATACTTGCAGATGCCCAGAGGTAATGTGCAGGATGGAGAAGGGTCTCGTTCATGCTGAGGAAAGGTAATGATAGGGTGTGTGGGTAGGAGAGAGGGAGATGCGTACTGTGCTGGTTCCAGAGATCTAGATATCGCAAAGGCAGCTACCGTATCCGAGGGCAGAGGTATGGTGGATTTCTGTATCGGCTAGTGGTGTTCAAGTGAAGAAACTACTACAACGTATTATATCCCTCATGCAGCACTGTACCGAGGCCTAGTGCGTCCAATTTTTCGGGTTTGTTGCGGTGGCCGCGCGCGTGCGCATGGCCGAGCCTTCAACTCGCCGATGGTCCGGGTGCACTAGTTAGGGGCGCTGGGAGTGTGCATCAGTGGGAGTCTGACACCGCAAGTCCTACTATACCTACTAAACAGCCTTTCTATCCACTTCTAGCCAATGCTACAGCCCACACAGCTTTATTATCATACCGCAAAATCCGAATGCATACCCCACAACCTGCCAGCGCTTAACCAAATCTTGTGCAGCATACTGCTAGCAAATTCACAGCAATTGTGCGTTTAAGTAAGCAATTTATTTAGAACCAAATGTGACTCAAGAGCCACTCATGAATCATCACTCGGGAATAAGAAACAACGGCACTAAGTTAATCCTCTCTTTATTTTCAATAATAGGCTGCCACCTTCGGATCCATCGCTGGGCGGACCCTGTGCTAGGGAGGGCACTCAGGGCACTGGCATCAACATAGGGTGACAAATCTCCCAGACTAGATCAGGATTCATGGACTCGGACGTTTAGAATCGATCACCTTGAGCCTTGGGGCTCACAACGATAGGAAGCCCTTCACGACCCTCGCATGCAATGTAGATACTTGCAGAAGCCTTTTGGATATCTTGAGGGGTGAAATTCGGCTCGCTTTAGCTAGCAATTCTTAATTATAACTGCACAGCGCCAGTGATAGTTCATGATAGGCTTTTGCTGTGCAGGAAGGGGAGATTTCGTGGCTGGTATGAAAAAATAGGGGAAAGCATCATACTTTTCATTTGTCTCATGGGGGGTGTGTTTGCAACACATTATGTGGCCCATTGGATGGAGGCTATATAAGGAGGCGATTTCCCACTTGTTTCTCTTGAACCTGTGTTTTACCATCCCGGATTAGAGAAGCCACATGAACGGATTTCAAAGGAGGACCCCAGTAAAACTGAAGGGCGTCAGTGCATGGTTAGTCGGGCAACTAGGATAGGTTGGTCTTTTCTTTACGCCTGATTCCTTTCTTTTTTTCTTTTTGTCTTTTCTCGAGGTGATTTCGGACTTGTTTGGGAATTTAGTATCTAGCATACGGGGAACCGATTTGATCGTGGCATGTAGCTCCTATCCCCATCGGAGGGATTCATCTACTGTGTGGCTCCTTTGTCTGTGCTTGTTGAGAATCAGAAAGAAGACTTACCAGCCAGTCCGGATTTGTTGCTTTCAGCACCAATCAGACAGGTAAGCAGGCCACAGGCGAATGAGCAAATCACCGTCAGGCTCCTATCCACTGCCTAGGATCGGTTTCCGAGAGGGCAGTAATTGCGGTAGTCTGAAGGGCCGGGGCCCTACTACCGAAAGAAGGCGATGACCTACCCCTGCATAGCGGAGAGGACTTATAAAGGTATAGCGGAGCATACACCACCTGGAGCGGGATTTTGTAGCACGGGGCAAGCGAAGCATCAGTGAAGCGTCATTCGAGGCTAGTGTTTGATACTAGTATCATACAGCATGTGGTTTCGCCGGAGCTAAGGTAGATAATACAAAGTCATGATAGATAATATACAAGACTTGAATGAATAAAACACACAAAGTAAGCCAGGATGGCTGATTTCACTGGAGGTGAGATTTGACAGGAAACTTTGGTCTAAAAGAACGAAGATTTACCCTTTCTGGTAATGATCTATTAGTAATTCCGTTCAAGTTAGGTCCAACCTCAATTTCAATTCTTCAGGAGTTGGCGACAAAAGATAATAGTATACAAAATTCAAGTGAGATCAATAAATTGATAATCCCAGATCCTATCCTCGGGGTGACCCTAACACCACTGAGGGGCGAGCTTACGAGTGATGGACTATATCTTTCCGTGACGTGCTGGTGGGTGATATGTGTTTTCCCTGCTCAAGGATAATTATTTGGGGAGTTGTTTCCTGGAATTGTAGTCAGGGAAGTGGCATTGTTAGGTTACCGAAACCCCGACAACCCATACTGTTTTGTACACCCGGAAGCTGATCACCCAAATAAAATGTTGAAGATTTTACTCTCCTCTTTAATCTTGATCAGCGCGACTATGATACGAGTAAGCATATTAGGCGATGCAGGAATACTCAGTCAGGCTAATAAGAGCTGCACTACAGTAGCATACGGAAGCCCTGACTGCTAATAGGACTTCCGGGGCAGAGTGTCCTAAGAGTCTTATCAAGTTTATTCCTATCTAGAGGAGACACCGCCCTAACGGGGGTGCCAGCTACGGTAGGTGGGGCTCTTCACCACAGTGGGAAGGCGCCCAGACTCGAACATCGTTCTTGATTTGCCCCGCCTTGGCAAAGAGGCTGAAATCACGTGGCCTTCATTGGGAAAAAAAGAAAAGAAAAAAATCTCATAGATTCACCGGTCGTCGCGACATCCCTCTGTTTGAAATTACCCCAGCATACACTCAATTCCCCTCACCATCCAAACACCAGCCATGGCCAAAAAGTCGAAAAAAGCCTCTCCTCCGGCACCAATCCTAGTCGCACTCGTCCGACAATTCCTCAGGGACTCGGGATTTAAGTCGACATTGAAGATTTTCGAGGTGGAGAGTGTATCTGGTGGAACGAAGCCGGGGGAATTGAAGAATGGGACACCGGACCTAAAGGCTATTTTTGAGGAATGGGCTGCTAAAGCTAAGAAGGAAGAGGAGGGTAGCGGTAGTGACAGCTCTTCAGAAGCAGATAATGAGCAGAGCTCCAGTGATGAGTCGTCAGACCATAGCGATGATGGTGATGAGAAGGAGAGCGATAAGGAGAAGGGCAAGAAGAAGGATGGTGAAGAGGAAGGATCTTCGTCGTCGGATACTGTTGTTGGTGATAAGGAGAAGGGCGGCGAAAATGGCAGCAGTGATGGCGAAAGCGGCAGCAGTGACAGCGACGGTAGTGGAAGCAGCAACAGTAGTGACAGCAGTGATGGTGAAAGGGAAAAAGATAAAAAGTATGATTCCTTTTGATTGAGATCCTCAAGGGTAAGAAACTGATATGGGTACATGGGAAATCCCCGTCTTCTAGCCACTCTGACTCCGACTCCGCAAAATCTGACTCTGGAAAAGGGCGTTCAAGCTCCCCAAGCCCTTCTAGCAGCGATTCTGAAGCAGTGGAAGAGGGCAAAGATTCCAAGGACTCCACTGATTCATCAGACTCAAGCAGTTCCTCCTCATCCTCGTCCTCTTCTTCGAGTAGCGAGTCCGAAAAGGGCAAGAAATCGAAGAAGTCAAAGAAGAGTTCGGACTCTTCGGGCTCAGATTCTGATCCTCCATCCTCACCCTCTTCCTCCTCATCTTCATCCTCATCCTCATCCTCCTCGTCTTCTTCATCCTCTTCATCCTCCTCGAGCGACGATTCAAAGAAGGCTAAGAGGGCAAAAAAGGCCAAAAAGGTCAAAAAGGTCAAAAAGGCCAAAAAGGCTAAAAAGGCCAAAAATGCTAAAGATGCTAAAGATTCTCCCAGCCCAGATCCAGATTCATCTTCGTCCTCCTCCAGTTCATCTTCATCTTCGTCTTCATCCTCTTCATCCTCAAGCTCCAGTTCAAGCTCTGAGTCGGACTCCGATAAAGACAAGAAGAGGAGGAAGAAGAAGGGCACGGGCAAAAGGGAGGCAAAAGAGACTGGCAAAAAAGGGCTTGTAAAGTCCTCAGCCAACAAGCGGAAACGAGAAGACGACTCGTCAAAAGGAGACACTAAGAGAATCAAAAAAGAAGCCTCTAGATCTTTGTAAGTTCCCCTATCACCCATTGCTTTATTTTATATATAATTGCTTATTGCCTCATAGGCCTGGCTCTAGCGCCATGTCCAGATCTTCCTCTGACGGCGTCCAGAAAACGAAAAAGGAATTAGTTCCTAACAAACCCTTCTCCCGCATCGAGCATGACAAAGTCCTTTACGCGGATGAGCGTGTCAAGGATAATACATTTGAAGCTCTCCAGCTCCCAGAAAATCACTATACCACGAGGGCGCATCAAGATCTCATTGTTACCAAGGGGAAGGGATTCACAAAGGAGAAAAATAAGGTTTGTGCTTCTCGCCCACCCAGCTCTTCCCGTTTCAGCAAGTATTACAGAACAGTGATTTACTTGCCACGGGGCCACAGAAGAAGAGAGGATCTTATAGAGGCGGAGCAATCGACTTTTCGACAAACTCTTTCAAGTTCAGTAATTAAGCGGGACATGGCGTTTGTTCAAACCCAGGGAATGGGTTTAATATGTGTGTTCGTGAGATGGTGCGTGGATGATGCAATACTTGTATAGTAGACAATTGGTGAGCTTTACGGTGCAAGTAAATACAAAAGTCCTGTTTATTCTCAATGGGATAATTCCGAAGGGGCCTTAGAACGCCTCTCATATGAATGGCGCAGTTGGGAATGGACATCCAGAAACCTAGGCTTGGTTTGTTTTACCAGTTTCTCTAGCCAGGATATATCTCAGTGCTGATAAGAGCACGACCCCAAGCCAAGGTTATAGAAATAAAATAGAAAAAAGCCGAAATTTCACTTACTCCCAAACCCCCTACCAGAACTGAATTAACCACCTGACAAGCATCTCTAAAAAAAATTAACATTTTCACAATACGTCGGAGCCTCTCACCATTCCGTACATCCTGAGCGGAAGGCATATGATTCCCCTAGCAGGGAGCGCATGACTCGAAGGAGGGGGTGAAAAGGAGGATAAGTGTCTAGTGACGCTTACTACCAGTTGTTCGAGGGTCCATCCACTCACCCGCTCGAGTATATAGTAGCCGATTCCCATATGTATGCCCGGCTGTAGGTGATATCCATCCACATAAGGAAAAATATCCAGAAAACGTGTTTTTTGTTTTGTTTTTTTTACAGATTCGGAAGGTGTTGTCGCGATTCCAATAGAATGGTTTTTCCTACCGGCTTAGGGTATTTTATTTATGACTGAAAGTGTTGGTGTAGTCTACGGCATACGGGAGAGCGAATACTCGTAGTTGTTTGACTCAGTGTACGGTATTGAGGAATCTCAAACGAAATATCATATATTAGACGAGATGACATGAGTATTGTCGAACCGAAAAAGAAAAAAAATGATGGGAAAGTGCTGGTCAAGCCCGGAGCGTCGTCGCGTGTGTGGCCACGAGGCGAGATATTCAATCCTTTTACTAGACTATAGTGAATCCGGTTCCAATCTCGGACTCCAGCCTCAAGAATACGGTTTGCGAGTGATATCCAGTGAAGGGCGATTGTGCGATATTATTTGAAGAGCCAACGGGTTTTGCTTGGATCCTTGCCGCTCACTCTATATTTGGCCCTATTTTTGTGGTTTGTATATAGCAGGGGCGATGTCTAGCCCATAACTCGTCAAACCGTCGCACGAGGTATGTATGATCGGCTCGTATGGGGGTATGATATCATAGCGGGATCTATCAGTTGAACTGCAAGGGTAAGTTAAGTGTACCGAGGCCGGTTAGGCTCTTTTCCTAACAGTTTGCACGTGCGCCGGGCTGTTAAACCGCAAGCGGGCTCCACGATGGAGGGAGGGGGAGGGGGGGGATTGAATCCGGAGAATTAGTATGGAAGTGGGAGGAGGAGGTCTATCTTATATCCAAGGTCACTTAACTCGTAAGTTTAGCTGGAAAGACGCTCCTAGTGATGGGTTTAATGGTCAGAAAAAATATCTGATACAATTCCTACTACATGCTCATCCTCCCTGGTGAACCGCTCCGGCAGTTGTCTTGCTGGCTGAGAATGCGGTGGTCAAAAGATTGTGCGGGTGTGGAACTATCTCTGGACCTCTTTGTCTCTGCAAAAACCTATAAAAGCGGATGGCTTTAGTCCCACTGTGAGGTGCTGCGTAAATGGACTTGTGCCTTTTGGCGTGCCCTGTCCACATCACTATTATATAAACTAAAAGGCCTTTGGGGACTAGTACTAGCTCTCCGGGTTCTTCATTAATGAATTGGGGACTCTTCTGAGTTTTGAGATCTCTTCGGGGGTGTATTCTGAGGGTACGTTCCTCATCACTCCCCCCGGCCTTCTCTAGGCTGTAGCTACTAGAGTAAACAAAGCCAGCCGAGACCCCTCAGTTCTTAATGCTGCGTTGAAGGTTTTTTTTTTGTTCCCCCCCCCAATCCCCACACAAACCTCTAGCCCAGCATTACTCAGCTCCAGTGCACAGGATGAACCTGCGCAGTACCGAATAGAGTTTTCCCTCTCCGGCGACAAGCGATGATTCCTCTAGCATGTAGATTAGTAGGCTGCTCCTTCTCCAATAGCCTCACAATTTGTCAGTCACTGCCAAATCTGCTCACATATATCACTGACATAGTACCCATCCTAAGCCTGTGTCGGAGGCTGAATGCGAGGAATAGGGAATTGGGGATAAAGCAATGTGGGAAGGCATGTGGGGAAGTACGGGTAGAAGGTAGAGATCGTTGCTTGCTTAGTTTCATGTTCGGTGCAGTCACTAGGCAAAAAGTGTTGGTGAAATGAAAGGGCAAAAAGAAACCCAATTTCACCAAGACTCTTGTTCTCGTGATTGTACAGTACATGCGTCTGGGACAGTCCTGCCTATACAAATAAGCAGGGTCTGGATACGCTAATGTGACTCTTGTCATTTCCCAAACCCCAATGCACCGAGCAGTATCATACGGCAGGTAGCCTGCAGCCCGCCAGTGGAGGGGCATCACGAGTGAGGCCCTATGATACACCCCCGGTTTCTGAGGTCTCAGCTCTACGCAGCAACGGCGAAAACGTCAGCTATGACACAACAGGGTATAGTATGATACAAAGCAAGCCGGAATCGGCAGGGTTCTGCGAATTTCTTTCATACGATAAAAGCGGGTCGACTTTGTGACATTAAAACTCCTCTCTAACCACTTCGTTTCCTAGAATCTATCGGGGATCATCATCTCGTAAGTTTGTTGTTTTGACACTAAGGTCACCTGACTCGCTTCGCGTCAAATTAATTGGCACGCCCTCCAAGAAAACACGACTCAGCACGGTACCCTCTCATAACAAACACCAACGGCAATACCTCCATGTTTTCAGCTGGCCCAAATAATCCACGCCAGGGAACTGCTCCACCTGTTGGTGGTCGCAATCGTCGGGCTCAAGGCCTACGACAATCACCCCCTCCTACAGCTAGCGCCTCGAACAATCCTCTCGGTGGATCGGTTCTGGGCGGGGGTCTGTTTGGAAATACTGGCGGGGGGAGAGGTGGCACTGGGCACCAACACCACCAGCAACGTGAAAGAGACCGTGACCTCACTTCCCAACAGCAGCGTCCCCAGGAGCGAGGAACGGTAGCAGAACTGGGCGAGGAGCAAAAAGCTGAGATTAATGAAGCTGTAAGTGCATTTAGTGCTTCGTGCTTCGCGATCAAGACAATATAGTAGAAATCCGCTTACGGTTTCATGATGCTGCAGTTTCACCTCTTTGACCTCGATAAGGACCGCATGATCGACTACCACGAGCTCAAGGTTGACATATTTCAACCCCTCCCACTCCAACAAAATACTCTTGACTGAAACTTAGGATTTAAATATAGGTTGCAATGAAGGCGCTCGGATTTGACGTTCCCAAACCTGAGCTTCTGCAAATTCTTCGTGAGCACGGCACCCCCGGCCCTGGACAACAGGCTCAGCCCGGCGCGCAGCCAAGTAGGCTGTACGTTTCTCAGGAGGCCTTCACTTCCATCATGACACAGAAAATTCTAGAGAGAGACCCACTGGATGAGATACTAAGGGCATTCGACCTATTCGCTAATGCTGCCGGTGGGGCAACGGGTCAAGAGTCGAAGATAGGAATCGAGGATTTGAGAAGGGTAGCGAGGGAGCTCGGGGAAACATTGGAGGAAGAAGAGTTGAGGGCTATGATTGAGGAGTTCGATATCGATAACGACGGCATGAGTATGTTTCCAACTTATCCCTGTTTTGTCTCAACCCTGTAGTTGGTCGAAACTGATATGAAGTGAAATGCTGACATGGCTGTTGTGCGAAATAGTTAGCAAAGAGGAATTCATTGCCATCTGCCGAGGCGAATGAGGAATTTCCAAAATACCATAAGGCGCTGTGAATTTTTATGCTATTTGTTTGTTTTTTTGTTTGCTTTTCTGTATTTATTCCCTCTTTCACTTTATTCCACCATAAGCTTGGCCCTACTGATATAATTGGAACACGATAGATACCTAATTTGTGGATTTTTCTCATTTTCATTTTCATTTCCTTTCTTTTCGATACCTGATAAGCTCAACTGGGGTATCTGTCTCCAGTTTCATTTTCCCGGTCAATTGTAACATTACCCGAAATCAACACATCGTGGGTCATCGATGAAGTGCAGAGCGATGGCATTGAGTGACAAAATTTGGATGGCGTTGCACACCCAGACTGCGAAGCATGGGGGCTGATTTGATGCGCTCGAGCAAATCAGAAGGCAGACAAAAACTAGAGATCGCCAAATGTCACGTGGGATGTGGAGATCTACATTGGATCACAACTATTACATTGCCGGGGTGTCACCAAATGCGGGCCGTTTTCATATTACTAGACTGACAATATCACGGCACTTGTTACCAAACACGCAGGAAATGGATCAAGATCATATTGTAGGGCCCGATAGAGGACCCGCATCCCCTCCCCCGTCCCATTTTACCCTATTCTCTTCTTATCGGAACAACGGGAGAGACTCGGATCCGACCGACCAGGCAAACGCCATATTGTCGACCTTATTATATGCTTCACAACCTTACGATACTTACTCGCACTACACACCTCTCTCCTACCGTATCTCTATAGCATTCGTGACAAATACAACTCGGAGGGCAAATCATTGCATATAGGGGAATCTTTCAGCCTGCCCAATCTGTAGGCATGGATGGCACTATGGTATGATAAGCCCAACCTTGGATCTCCGGATACGGGACCTGATGCGGGGCAGTTCGAAAGAGGCAGTCACGGAGGAGAAAAGAGGTACCCGGCTATGGGACGGAGGGAATCTATGTACGAGTATATACAGTGATAAGCATCTACGGTATCATATCCAACAGTTATTTCGAATTGCCCTGAACCCATAATATACACGATGCCTTCTCCCTCACTCGTCAAAACAGAGATAAAACGAAACACGGTATCATACTTGTAAGCCTTGAAACGGGGGCACAAGTCATACTATCACCAACTCCAGTCAGGTTCTCCTCGAAACCTTTCCTGCTTTCTACCCATTAGCCGAAGGAGAAGAAGAAAATAAAACAAAAATAAAAAATAAAAGTAAAATAAAAAGTAGGTAAAAACGGCCAGCAGAGCAGGAAAAAAAAAAAAAA
>QFET01001204.1:0-23347 GCA_003316355.1 Tuber calosporum | reverse complement strand
CTTTCCCCCCCCCCTCTCTCTATCTATCTTATCATCCTCAATCCTCCTTCCCATAGCACACAATCCCAGGAGAAGATCACCCAATCCAACCAAGCCAGACTCACCCTCCGACCGAAAGAGAAAAAAAAAAAATTTACAACCCCGCCAACCCACAGTTCATATGATACCCACATTAGGTCCTTCCCCATCCGGCCTACCGCCGAAACCCCTACTACGGTATACTCGTACTACAAGTATTATACAAGTACCTGTAAGTATCGTATCATGCTTTTTTTTCTTTTTCCTTCCCTTTTTTTTTTTTTTTTTTTACCAAACCAACCCCACTCCACTCTTCACCCCCCCCCACCAAACAATAAACGATACCGCAAAAACAAACAAAGCGGAAAAAAGAAGAAAAAACCAAACATCCAAATAAAACGACCAAACGACACCTAAATAATTATTTCTATTCTACCGTCCTGTCTTATGCCGGCATAGTGCTGTGCAGTACTGTACTGTACTTGAATACCGTACGAGTACCATTATTGTGTGGTACGGATGGGCAGAAAAAAAAAAAAGGATAACCAACTAATTTAGTTGGTTGCTACGGGTACAAGTACCACTTATCACTTTTACTTATTACTTGAAGGGAAAATTTGGAGATGGAGCTCCAATCAACCTCGACTTCACGTTCGGTATAGCACATTATAGTATAGTGCATGTGCAAAAAAAAATCGCGTGTATGAAGATATACATATACTCGAGTACACATCGATATATCCATATCGATATGCGCGTGCATGGGAGGCGCCATGCGGGGGTGGGGAAAAAAAAAAAAGAAATTGGGTATGATGCCATATAGTTAAGTTATCTATATTGCCCAATTTATTGCTGTTCCTTTTATTCTCATTTGTATATTTGCCTATTTATTTATTTATTTTGCCGTAAAGCTGCATTATCAGGTACGGTATGGTATGTATCGTACTCCTGATTTGGGGCTTTAAGGCAAACTTCATCTACAGGTACCCTACCTTCCCCCCCTCCCCTCCCGGCCCTGGTGGAGTGGTGGTGGTGGTGGATTCGGGCGCAAAAGAAATTAGGGAAAGGAGGCATGATAGGGTAGGATGAGTTGAATGGATGGATTGATGTAGGTAGGCAGGTAGGTTGGCAAGGTTATCTACAGTACAAGTACATGGCGATGTGATGCGATGGGGGGGGGTAAGAATAGGTAGGTATACCGGTACTGCAGACGGCGGGCGACGGTGAGGGGAGGGAGAAAAGGAAAGAAAGGGATGAGAGGGAGGGAGAAGGGATGAGATTGGAAAAAAGTTAACCGTCGTTGTTGCTTTTGGCTAGTTTACCGGGTAGTTGGTGGGTTTGTTTGCTTCTTCACTACGGTAGGGGGACGGGAGTGGTATAAAAAGCAAACTTTGGGAGAAGGAAGAAAAAAAAAAAAAAAATTTGGGTTCCTTCCCGGGTGAATATATTTCCCTTTCACGGGAATCACAACACCCCCTAGCCCACTGACAGACAGGTGCAAACTAGCGCAATTGTCAAGTATAAATCATCCCTTTTCATCTCTCCTTTTATTTTCGCATATCCGCCTCTAGTCGTTCCGCACCTGATGGACCACCCCCTTGCTGCATGGGTGAGTAGTTGGATGGCTGGAAGGATGGATCGTCACGAGACCTAACGGAGGTGGGGGTCGAGGTGAGCGCACGGATGAGTGAGTGCGGGCAATACCACTGCTCGTACTTATACCCCGGACCTGCCACCGCCGGACAAACAACCTTCCAAAACCTACTCAACCCCACCCGCCAAGGATGCGAGGATCACAACACAGCATGGCACTTGGAACAACTCAATCAACCACAATCTGTCACTTCTATTTAATTCAAACAGCTGGAACTCTCCTTGTATCAAAAAAAAAAAAAAAAAAAAAACACCACAACCACTGGACCTTTTAAGAATGCGGGAAAGCCAACACACAAACGGACACCAAACCATAAGAAAAGGTAGCAACAATGATAAAAGACGAAGAGACACAATGAAGCAGAGGGGAAATGAGAATATCATATAACAAGTTACGGAAAGAAAATGGAAGGGAAACCACTAAAAACAGGATTGGGGGCCTTTATTTGCTAGAAAATCCAAGTTCGCAAGTTATCATGAGGTCATGAACCTTCGTCACCACAACCTTTTATATCCAAGATGAGGAAATGAGAACCGAACATAAAGGAAAAAGGAAAGGAAAGGAGAGAGAGAGAGAGAGAAATATCAGGAAAGAAAAAGATAATTAAAGACCCTGATTGCTTTTTAGAAAATCCTCGCATCTCAGGAAGCCACCCTGCAGGAGATTCCCACGTTACTGAGCTGGATGCGAGAGGGAAAGGGAATTCATCAAGGAGAAAGGAGATAAAATCTAAGATGAAATAAGAAAAGATGCACCAAAAAGTTTCCGGCCAATGGAATGGCCTGATCAAGGACCCTAGGGACACCAATTCCCCAACATCCGCTGTGGCGGGATTTGCTCCGACCACAATTCCTATCAAGCCGGAAACTCTTCGCAGAACCACCCTATGCTTCTGAATATTACAAAGGAGGTAACGGCACTATGTGAAGCCACATCGGCGCTTCACAAGTAGAAAATGGGACATAAGAACATACACAGGAATGGGAACCACATAATGCCAAAACTACCATTACCTGTAAACCGGACCACACCAGGTACCGATTCTCAGAGTAAGGCTTTAAAATGGATTTCAGCCACGCCGGAGACGTGGACATCAGGTAACCCCGCCGCCTCTATAACAAAACGAAACACGCCACGCCATATAAGAAGCAAGAGAACAAAACAAGGCATATGCAACCGGAAATTAGGAAACTAGGGAAATATTATATGAGAAAAAAGGTACACCCTCCCCTTATGCTCGAGCCAAAAACTGTCCATCATTATCCTCAATGCCGCTAGACACAATCTCATGGGCATAATTGCTCTGAAGCCTGCTCCCAATTACGCCGATAATCAAGGTAGATTATGGGTACACGCCGGGCAGTCTTAGATCCCTTTGCTCATATGAGCTCAGACTCTCACTTGAGTGAGGCCTTCGGAGATGATGATCGCTGTTATAGTGCGAGCCTGGTGCTGGAGATTGGAAAGAGTGATGAGGTGGGAAAAATACCGGATCTTCGGAAACGGCTGAGTGATACGAGGGCGAGCGATACCCGGGAGAAAAGTGGGGGCTAGGATGGGAGATATGTGGGCTCCCAGCGGCAGACATGTGAGGGCTTCCAGAAAGATGTGGGCTGCCTTGACGCTGCGCGTCAAGCTTTGGTGGAGGTTCAAGAATTGGTGGCAGTGAGGACATAAAAGTTGGGTTCGAGGTAGGAGGCTGGCGAGGCCCCGCAGGAACTATTCCACAGGATATTGTTGGTGTCGTCGTGGGTGTGGGACGGGGTGTCAGAGGCTGCAGTTCATTCATAAGAGAAACTGAGGGATGGGAGGTGATATTGCTTTGTCGATAATGATAATCTCCGCCTTGGCGGTGAGCCGAGAATGGCGGAGGAAGTTCTGTTGATGGCGACAGAGAAGCATGTCTTCCACCAGGTGAAGGTGTCGAATGTGCCGAGCTTGGATTGGAATCATTTGGGGGGCGCCCCAAAGGACGCGCACCGGGCGATCTTGGTGGCCTCCCAGGCTTCGGTAAGGTAGGTCTAGCAGCCAGCGCTGCTGCTGTAGCTGCCGCTGCCTCACTTATAGTCCCAGTATGATGGTTTTGATGACGAGTAAGGGTAGTTCGTCTGTCAAAGGGTTAGATGCCTGCCAATGCCCATAATTGCGGGTTTGTTACCTAGTAAACGTCTTCTGGCAGTCTGCGTAAGGGCACTTGTACGGGCGTTTCCCTGAGTGTATCCTGCGGTGCCTAGCGAGCGAGCTTGAGTCGCTGAATGGCTGTTTGGAGCACGGAAAATCAGTAAACGAAACAAGATTGAAAAGATAAGAACTAAAACTACCTTTCCACAAGTGTCACACATGTGAGGCTTCTCTCCAGTATGGACACGAGCATGCACAGTCAACGCTGACCGTTGAATGAACTGTTTCTCGCAGCCAGGGTAGTCACAGACATGTGGTCTGACGCCAGTATGTATTCGTTCTGAGGAAGGATTAGAAAATAACTCTTTGAAGAACCCCACAGAATGTAACCTACCATGTCTAGCGAGGTCACTACGGCGTGCAAAGCCCTTACTACACACACTACAGGGAAAGGCCTTTGAGTAAGGATCCCCTGATGATGGTCTGCCAGGACCTCGTGCTACTGTATTAGCCATACCCGAGGGTACGCCTGAATATGATCCGTTCGCAGAGACTAAAGTATTACTTGGTAATGGATAAGCACCAGGTGAATGTTCCGAGGCCGATGGTGAAGTGGATGAATGGGGCGATCCTTCTCTATCCGAAATGAAGTCTGATGCAGCGGGACTGTGGGGATGCGCACCCGGATTAGTCAAGTAGGGATTCTTCTGCATGTCCAAAGGGAGAGTAAGTGGTGCAGCGCCTGCTGCGGCGGCGGCCGCATCCTTAGTGTTCAAAATATTGGTCAGGTCCATATTAAGTGTGGAGAAATCGTTCTCCGTGTTCTAGAATTTGGTTGAAGGTTTTTAAAAGATTCAACAAAATGAAAACAAGAGACGATCGAAGGGCCCAGCTGGCGGGAAGGGAGGTGCCTTTAAAGTTCTCAAGTCCTGAGAGGGCTTGAGCACGCTATAGGGAGTTAATGGCGAGATAATGAATACCGCCGGGCTCGTATCAGAGTATGCTTACAAGAGAAGTGAGGTTTTGCGGGAAGAAGGTTCAATTGTGGTGCGCGAAGCGTTTTTGCGGGGGTCGGGGACAAATCTTTCTAGAGGCGAAAGACAGTCTGTGCGAGGTAAGACCAGCCGGAGCTCCTGCCCCTCTCGAATCAGACCGCAAGGCAGCCCAGAAATTGTTCTGTAAGCGATGTGTTTGTCCTAGACTCCAAGCACCTTTCCATCAGCAACTTAAACCCATCAAATCGAAAGAGTGCAGTGTGGTTCTAAGCCGGAGACCAAGACAAAATGAAGGGGATGTGCGAGGAGAGAAAGAGGGATGTCTGTCAGAGGTTTCTGCGGGTACCCACCCTTGTTTTCTCAAAGCTGAGCTTCTTTTCTTTCTTTTTCCCAGTCTCCTCCAGACAGACCAGTGCGCAGATCACAAACGTTACGAATTGAAAATTCAAGGTCAGAATAACCCGACACTCACCAGTTGGCGAGTCTAACCCAACAAGTGAAAAATCCTACGAGCTTAATGAGAGCCGAGCCTTAGCCTACCGAATGGCCCTTAAAAGTTAACCCAACGACCAGGTTACCGCACCTATCCGCTGTGAGAAAAAAGCTCTTTGGAAGAACCTTGGCTGTCTATCCTCCGACAACAAAAAATCAAGTGATAAGCGTCTCCCTCTTACTTGCAGGTTCAAAAAAAAGCTGCTTTCTTTCTCTGATATAATATATAGCTTGCTGATCGCCTGTGAGAGCTCTTGCTGTGAGCCTCAGAACCGTTCGAGCCACTTGTAAACCCTATATAACCGACCAACGACACAGGGCAGAAAAGTTGATTGAGGATTGGTTGGGATCAATCGAAATCCGCACAGACCGATTGACTTCTAACTTGACTTGCGCAGCTTTCGGATCGTTGCCGTTCTCCGATAGCAAACCAGCTTGTTTTTAACACCTTACTGGATGGCGGCCAACTGTTCCTACACTCGGAATTGGTTCGCCTTGGTCGGATAGTCCCGGTTCTTTTTGAAAGCGGCGTGAATTCCCGGAAACCAGCGTGTTTCTGAATGAGACCGGGTGGTCTCAGCTTCAAATGTGAGAGATGTATTAGCACAGAAAATCGAAATTTTTGAGAGCAGGCTGTCGATTGGTGAGAAGGAGTAGAGGAACAGATAGGGCTCTGGCCAGCAGGAACAAAAGCTGTCCTTAGACTTTTTTCTTGTCCTTTTATTTCCTTTCGAAAAGAGCGATGAGGCAATATGGAAGGTGGGTGGATTGGAGCGTGGGAACTTTGCTCAAAAGTGTGACGGGGGGATGAGGTTAGAAACGCTGGAGTACATACACAACTCTCCTCCTTATCCCGTTTCGCCTAACAAGACGAAATGACTTCAGAGGTGTGATTAGGCGTACAATCGCAATTGCTATCAGGTTGAAACCCTAAAACCGATACTCTGGACCGGTGCCTGGGGAAAGATGATATTGGCAGTAGGTTTTGTCGAGGAAGATGGTGCCTGAAAGGATGGTTGCAACCCAGATCGGATGATTCGACAATCCGGCAAAAGTCAAGCAACAAGCAGGCGAGAGGTAAGAAATATTAAAACCGCGAGTCTGGGATGGAGGGGAGGACAGGTCTGTTATAGATTTGGTGCGAACCAGTATAAAGGGAGGGAGGAGGAAAAAGGAAAAAGGAAAAGAAATTTGATGACGCGGGGGGGGTGGAAATATTCTCAAGTGGAGGGGGTCCTAGGGTGTGTGGTGAGAGGGAGAGAGCAGGAGATGGATAGTGGGTGGAGGTGGTGGTAGTGGAGGTGTAGGAACAATGGTGGTAGTGGTGGTACCGTGCCCAGTGATGGATAGAGATAGTCTTGTACGGAGGCGCCTTTTCCTTTCTCCTCTCTTCGGGTTCTTTTCTTTTCTTACTTTTTTTTTTTTTATTTTTTTTTTTTTTTTTTACCCTTCTTTCTTTTTTTTCTTTTTCTTTTCTTTCTCTTTTTGTTCCTCTTTTCCTCTTGCCCGCTTTCTTATTTTATTAATTATTGGTGAGGAAGGGATGGGGTTTGAGTGTGGATGGATGGATTCAGTGTAGCCAGGGCCGAATCTCTTCCATTCTCAGAAGAGAGAAAGAGAGGGAGAGAGGGAGAGAGGAGGAGGGAGTAAAAGGGTAAGGTAGAGAGAATGTGAGTGAGTGAGAGCGCAAGAGAAGGATCAAAGCGGTGTAGACAAGTTCTCGAGGGTTACCACATTGCTTGCTAATGTGCAGCGCGCAGAGACACAGGAAAAATGATGCAAAGATTTGATACGATACAGGCACCAAATAGAAGGAAGGAAAAGAAAGTGCGAAACAAAAACACAGAGGAAAGTGAGAAAGAGACCTGAAGATTGTGAAAGCGGAAGCCTCATTCGACGACTAGCTTCTAGAAAGAAAGCCGTCCATGACAGGGAAGAAGAGTATGGGTTGATAGAAGGAAAATGGATAACCTGTTTTCCATCATCCAGTTCACAGTTACGGTACTCCACGAGTATCACCTCCCTCCACAACAACGACGACCACCATCATCCGCCCTCCCTGCAAGCAATAACCGAGTTCCGCAAACGCTGCCAAAAGCAACGGCCCCTCAAACAATACGGGGGAATTATGCTATAGTATAGGATCAGGCTGGTAAATTTACAGTATTATTTCACCATGCGTTGTGGTTTGCTGCATTCCCGGAATTCAGGCAGGGAGGGCATCTTCATCATGGTCTGTGCAAAACTAGGTGCAGAAGATGGGCAGGGATGTTTGCAATACTAAGTGCTCGAGTACAGTATGACCTAGCAGCGGTCTAAGGGTGGTGGTGTGTAGGCGAGCGAAGGGAGGGGAAGTGGAAGGGGTGGGAAGGGAAAGGAGGGCGGAGCGGGCATAGGAAGGGCATGGCAGGTAGACAAGACTGGGCAAAAAGAGTGAAAAGAGTGAAAGGATTGGGAGGAGTGAGGGAGGGAGGAGGGGTGGAGACAGAGACTCGGCATCCAATATGGTGTTGTCGTGGGCACAAGGGTAGGAAACCATTAACCGGAACAGACAAGGATATATTTGGCTGGTCAACCTCAAGCAACTGTTCCTTAACTTACGGGACCTTGTAGCAACGAACGGACTACTAGTAGTCTTAAGTTCGCATCTCTCAGGCCAAGCGCAGGTCAGCACTTTACAAACAGGAAAGACGCACAAATGCGGTTTGTATACGAGGGGGAAGCGGCTGCCAGTGGGCAGCAGAGGTACCGTACAAGCAGAGCCAGGAGGCATAGGCAGAGGCAGCGGAAGCAGCAGAAGTAGCAGAAGCGTGGGAGCAGTTCTCATATTCAGTCAGCAGCAGCATAAGCTAGGCACTACAGTGTGGATGGATCCGAATTGCTGGGCCCAAGCCAAAGCCCACCCTCAGCAAACACGTACCGTAACTTTAGTTCTACGCGACCAAGGGCAGCTCTTCCAGACACTGCTGCTCGGACAGGCGAAAATGAAAGGAAGACGAAAATGAAAATAAAAATAAAAACGAAAACGAAAATGAAAATGAAAATGAAAATGAAAATGAAAATGAAAATGAAAGAAAGAAATAACAAAATTCAATAATAGTTTGCATACTGGTAGGTAAAGAGGAAGCAGGAGCTTTCTCCAGGAGACTGCACTAAAATTATACATATCCACGAACCTCATGTTGTATTATATGTATAATAAAAGTAATTTCATGATAATAACTGCATCATAGGATCCTTTCACCGTCACTCACTCAACTTTTAGGGGCTGCTCATGCCACCGCGGGGGTCTGTCAAGCCTCGAATTTCAGAACCTTCTATCCCAAATCCATAGAAGGTCTTTGACTGACACACACCCCCCTCCAACCTACCATCCCACTCGTACGGCGCCGCAGCTAACCCATAATCCTTGCTCTTCAACTCGCGATAATCTCGGTGGAATCCTCCCTGAGTCGCTTGTTGTTTCTGTGCACCCCAACCTCGCCTTGTAATAAACATAAAAAAAGGTACTCCGCATACGGCTAGGGTATTCCGGAAGACGACGACATGCACGTACGGTACCTGATCGGAGGGGATGATACAGCTGTCAGAGACCTCAACAATCTGGCAAATTTCCTGATCGTGTGTATCATTTCGGGGGGCCTCGAGGGCCTCAGTCTTGTTTCGGCCACCAAAAGAACTACTCCACAGGCAGCAGGTACCGTACTGTACGGTACGAGTACAAGGACGCACCCCATTGTTCCACACTTCTCTCACCCTCCATTACCAGGGAACCGCCTGGTAGAATGAGAGTATCTGGCAAGAATTCCCAGCTTAAACCCAAGCCAACCTATCGATTGGAAGAGGCGGAGAGAGGCCACTTCTCTGCGGGCACTCGGGTAAACCCCCCTGCAAGGATGTATCAATGTACAAGTACTCGTATCTCGTGTTGACTAGCTCGCATGGCGATTTTTTAGCAACGGCATCAGTGCACATGCTGCTTCGCACACTTGCTTGTACATGAAATCTCGAGGAATTTTTTGAGGGTTGTTGCTGGTCGTGCAGCCTAGGCTTGCTGAGTCCCCTTCCACTGTACCAATTCGGAAATGCACTACCCAAAAAGGCTTCCATCGCTTAACCTCCTTTCTGGAGGTGAGGCCTTCCTCACTACCCTACTTCTCTTGTTCTCCATTCGACCGCTGCCTGTTTGACTATACGCGATGTTTCGCTGGTATCAACAATCTTTTCTTTTTTTTTCCTTCTTTGCTTTTTTCCTTCCTTGTTTCTAGAATAATTATTATTTGTGTACGAGTACTTGTACCTGAATTTGCAGACACCTCTGGTAGCACTGCATTTTCCAAGCCTGGCACCCCATCGCGAACACCTGAGACGTAGGCTACATATATGTGATGCATCTAAGGCACGAGGTCCCCTTTCCGATAATCACCTTCAGGACCATGATATTTTACTTTTCTCTTCTCTTGTTTTTCAAACTGATTTTCCCCCCTGCCATTTATCTTGATGATCTGAGGGTATTATTGGAAAATCTCCTCTCTGATCTTTCAAGTCTATTCTCCGAAACGGTTGGTTTTTACTTTATCTCCACTTTTATTTTTGCCCAGTCTCGTGGAGTGCGTGCTGCTCACATGGCCAGCGAAGGAGGTCTGTCGATTACGCCATGTTGCGCTATCCACATTTGGCGCTTGGTAGCGCGCGCGCGTTGACGGGCTCCCGGCAACGATTGGTCAAGCGACATGCTTAGCTGAGCACATCCACCACACACACACATTCGACCCACGCACACACACCCTGTTTTGCACATCCCCCCTCTCGGTTCCGTCACAAAAGGAATAATAATGAGAATAAAATAAAATAAGACAAAATACTCGCAAAAAAGAAAAAAAAGAGAAAGAGAAAAAAAAGAGAAAGAGAAAAAAAAAAACAATAAACGGAGCGAACGGGAAATGGATTTCGCCATCCCTCTTTCGGCTCGTCCGTGCGTAAGTAGGATAGCGGCTGATCCATGGAAAGGGCTTCTTGGAGACTTCCTCACCACTCATACACCCTAGTCGCCACGAGGGAACCGCCGAGACCCCGGAATGGAACCGGTGGAGCCTGCTGGGTTACTCCATCCATGACCCTTGGGATGGGGGCTTTTTTTTTGTGGTTTGTGGTATACGAAGGGAGGAGGAGGAAAGGAAAAAAAGAAGAAAAAAACCTCAGGTACAGATAAAACAATCCCAAGACGATAATAGTATTCATAGTGATATTGCGAAATTGAATTGTGTTTTGGCTTGTACATTACTCAAAGTAATCGGCGAGATTGATTGCATCAACATCCCATTCTCTTACAGCATGGATTGGAGTGGGGAATCACTGACAGCCGGGACCCTGGGAGACTATACATAGACGCAATTCGAAATACTCGTACTTGTAATAGTACTGTATAAGTACTTCCTACTCGAGTACTAGTACCTGGTCATAATTTTGCTTTTTATTCCAGGAGATTTCTTTTTTCTTGAGTTGTTTTTTTGTTCTTGTCCTTCCTTTTGGTCATTGCCAGTCAACCCGTTTTTCATCAAACGGTCTTCCTTGCATTCCGCGAAGTATCAGTGCATGGATACCCCCTGTTTGAATTACCCACACAAAACATCGCAGAACTCGCCTCCAGACTTGAGGGAATTGATAGAAGATTCCGTGGAATGTTCTTCAGCGCATTCCACGGCACCGCGAACCTCACACCCAAACACTAGCCACTGTCCCAATTTTGGCCGTAGCTCAACCTCTAGTACCGGTATTTCTCAACCTTGCGTACATTCCAGTATAGCCTGCTACACTGTGGAATACCTTACGAGTATTGTCCATTGGAGGTGTCGATACCGGTATCTACATGAGGGAGAGATTTGGGCTTGACAGGTGAAAAGGCAAAATCCACTTCACCGGGGGGCCACGTTTTTCCTCCAGTTCTAAACCTCACGGTACCAGCCGTCAGAAAAGAAAAGAAAACTCCTCCGCGGGACCAAACGGCGCCTGGTCTGATCTGCTTGCATCAACACATGGCCGCCAAGGTGATATATCTCAACTCGGCCCTCGCTAGAGATTCACGTTGACGGTGAGCCGGAAGGGATACTCGAGCACTCGTGCTGTGCAGCGCTAGGAGTACTACAGAAGGGCGGGAGGGTAGGGGAGGGCTTTTTTCAGCTTCCATTAGTTCAAGACACGACCCATCGTCCGGTCCCATCGGTCCTTTCCACTGATCTGTAAACGTGCCATACACGCGACAAGTGCGAATAACGCCCTTTTTCTTTGCTTTTTACCCTTCGTTCCTTCTTGGAAAAGGAAATACAAGTATACAAGTAATATTGCGGCAAGTGACGAGTAATGTTGGTATGATAGAAGGTAAACACGGTATCTTCCTTTTGGAATGTCATATTTTGTCTTAGGATATCATCCACATTTCATCGCTCTCTCGCCTTGGCCTTGTGCCCAATTCGAGTGATATTCGGAGAGACCTCTTGTGGGGAGGTAAGCAGGACCCACCCCCCCCCCCTTCTTCCTCAGTCACGCCAATCGTATCTACTCGTAAGAGTATTGTAAAAATAAATGAAATGAAATCTACAGCACTGTATCAGTCGGGCCTAGCCTCTCCAGGCACCTCTCTAGGTATCTCCACGCTCACCGTGGTACGAAATAAAAGCAAAATGCAGAGATAAGTCCTCCCCCTACCCCCGGCTGCGCTAGCTTGCCATGCGACGTATCCGAAACATTGCGCAGGAACAGGAAAAAGAACTGGGGTTTCAAGAGGTTGAAATAAAAAGAATTTGACATTGCACGACAGGTGAGATTGTGGATGGGCTGTTGTTATTTATTTATTACTGATAATGAGTGGTACTGGTGTGCTGGGTACTTTATACATAGTTACTTGTTCAACAACTTCGGACAGAGATGCCTGAAGACCGAAAAAGCTTAGCCTAGCCTTGAACACAGCGGAGTTGTGTAGCACAATATCTGTTCGCACTGGGCTTCGCCTCATTATATCCAATTTGGGGCTGGAGGTTGGAGATTGGTTCCGGTCGGTTGTGGAAGCGGTGGTACGCATCAATGATACTTGTTGCTCCTTGTTCCCATTTAACTTACAAGTACCGTGATGTAACTTCGATGATCCCTGAGAGAGCTCGTACAGGTACAAGTTCACAAGAGGGAAGATTAGTCTAGTGGAAAAAGTAAAATGATGATCGAGGTTGGGTACGGTACTCGAGTAAATCTCCTTGGACACACCGAAGCGCGATGCGGTAAGTCAGTCGCCCCCAACGACATCCGGTAAAACTCTCTTTCCCTCGTGGCATTGCAGATCTCCCTCCCTCCCCTTTTCTCTCCGCTCCACGCTTCGCCCAAAAACCCTACCCTACCCTCAAGAATAGCAGACCCTTGCCACGTGATGGATACATGCTTACCCTCCCGCTTAATCCCCCTTTCCCTTGGTCGGTGCACAACGGCCAATAACTTCCACTCCACCTCAACTCAACTCGACCACCAGCGGCAAGAGAGGGACAGGAGATATCGAATCTGCATTGATTTTGCTTTTTCTTCATATACGGTAGCCAAGCTTTTGTTGAAAAACGTGGTTTCGGGGGGTGGACGCCAGGGTTGCACTAACCCCCAAGACGGAAAGGCTATCCATCCTAAAATTGGGAAACAAAGATTACACTATCCTCCCTTGGTGGTACCCAAACACAGTTTGTAAAGCAATCTCTCAGGCTCCTGGGGCGGATCGTTTGCTAACTTTTGGTTTGGTTTCGAGGATACTCGATATCGAAAGGGGTACCCAGAAGGTTCTCTTTAGGACCCTCTTTTTTTGACGCTCTTGACGGTTCCTTGGGCTCCCAGTCTATTAGCTGGCAATTTCAATCTCCATTGCGGTCGAGTTACAAGTATGAGAGAAATTCACACGTTTTTGCGGGAGCGTTGGGGCTCGAATTGAGCTTCTCCTCTCTCTCTCGACCCCTGAGGACGCATGGGCATGGTCTAACGTAGAAGGGTCCTGGATACCTACTTGAGGGCTTTTCTGAGAAAGCCACGGGAGGTTATTCCTTGTCTACTCGTACTCCTGGGCGCGAAAGAGAAAGCAGAGATGCAACACTAGGCCAGCGAACGGACACATACAATAGAAGTACAAATAAAACTATTCCTGGGCACTGCGCGTGGTGGACGTTCTCACAGTTTATTTTGTTTTTTCTTTCCTTTTTGTTTTTTCATTTTTACAGTATTATTATTTACGCCATTCTCAGATCCTCCACGTTTCACCCACGTTTTTTCCTGCTTCGGCTTGCTTGCTGCCGGGAAATATTCGTACAAGGTCCGATGGCGAACCTCGTTCGCTGATTGAACCATCAGCACCGGTCGCTCTCCTTCTCGCGTCCTTTGGCTTCCAGGATCGAAGACTCAAAAATCAATGATTGGTGACCTAGGTGTGTCAGCTTGATTTCAATCCCCTCACTTGAACACAAAAGTGAATCAGTGCTATACCCGAATTGTTCGTGCTCCTGTGCTTGAAAAGAATGGGAAAAAAGTAAAGAAGAAGAAAAAAAGAATGGAAGAGCATTAATTTCATTCTTTCCACCATTTACATGCGTGAACCGCAAACTATATCCGCGGATTTTTCCGTTTCCCCGTTAATCATTCTCGCATTATCTCACACCGCTCATTCTTGACTACCGTACTCACACAATGCAGTTCCCTGCAAGAATTGGTGAGTAGAAACAAGGTTCTCCAGCTGAAGTCCTTGACAATGATATCAAGTTTCTAAGACCCGGTAACTAGGTACGTCCCTGTCCCTCCTATCGAGAACCTAGACTGTTGTCATATTTTGCCCTATTCTTGACCAACTCGTAGGTAATAGTTTGGTGAATCCTTGGTTTTGCTCCAAACTTTCCACGAACACGGGGGTTACATCTCAGGTAGGGTTTCCGATGACAATGGTTTATGAAACAGGTTCTCGGTAGCAAAGGTTTTTCCGGGGTATTATTCCCGCCGGTTCACTTCCCTTGGGCGCTTGTTTGACCGAAAAGAAGAGACACCAATAAACCAATCAAGGCATTCTAAGGTTGCTATGTTAGGAAAGAATGATATCTCACTCATAATATGGATGATAAGGTGCGAGTACAAAAAGGATAGTATACGAGTGGACAAGGAAATAGTGGTGAGCATGAAACCCCCCCTAGGGGCTGACATACCGTATCTCATTCTCCCTAAAAGGTCCGGGAACCAGCGAGACAGCAAAAAATTGTGACAAGGCAGAAGAATCATTCTAGAAGAAAAAGAAAAGGTGCGCTCGTGCCTCGTCGTGCCCCTCTCGCTTCGAATGCAGGGATTCGCTCTCTTTCGCCAATGTTGCACCAGACGGAAGAGCAATGCCGTAGCTGCCCCATCGGGCTCACTGCGGGGAAAATAACATGCATGGAACGTTTAGAAATATTTAAATTAAAACAAAAGCATGGGGGTGAAAGAGAGGAAAAAAACTGTGTGAGAGGTTACTCTATGGCGGGGAAACCTTAAACCGGAGCATCCACAGTATTCATTCTGCTCAGTGATACATGTTAATTGCCATTTCTTGGCAAGCGAACCGCCATTTTGGTCGGATTAACAGCAAAGAACAGAGTAAGACATTTGGCTCCCCCGGGCATGTATAGCTGACCCGGAGGTTAATGTTTTCAAACCCCTTTCTGTTTTCTGAATCTCCAGCTTGCTGTCTATTGAGAAATAGATAGAAAGCTAAAATACGTATTTGTTGGTGAGAAACCTCTGGAATTTGAAGCTGGGTATTTCCTCGGGCCAGAAGCGCCCAGGAACCCCCACCGTGCTCGACGGTACGCTGGTGTCCACTATGAGTAAGTCCAATTCTCAATTCTATTGAACTACTCGTACTCGAGTACACTATCTTTGCCCCTGGCTCACTTGGCTCTCACTTATCATACTCGTACAGGACATGCACAGGAACCCTACCGTGCCGGCATCCCACATTTCAACCCGAACACCCCTTTACTGTAACTACGGTTTCCCCAAATCGAACGAATAACCTGACATCTCGTCTCCCTCCCTCTCCTTCTTTTCCCCTCTTCGCCCCTCTCTTAAGGTTAGTGAAGATTACACTGCAGAAGCCTCAATTTCTCGAGTCTCCACCGCGGAAGGCCCATGATCGTTACAAGTGGCGGTGATCACTCTCTGTTCAACCCGGTGGTATACATATATCTCACATTCTTCTAGAAGGCTGGTAGAAGCGGGGGCTTTCCGCACATTTTTTTCCTCCCACCACCAATCACCCCTTTTCTCCATACGGTGCGTGCCGGTACTCCGCCATGTTCCTGCTCCTTCCCTCCCTATCCTTTCTCGTTTTCTCCCTTGACCTGTCATTCTGGGCTGGTTACACTCATCTCCAAAAACCCAAATTCACATCCCGCCGTTCGATACGTACGTGCTCGTAATTGAGCGACGTTTGTGAACACGACTGTTATTGCATAGAAGAATGAAAATTAGGTTCCTTGCATACCGCCAAAATTCAGCTTCTTGCTTAGATCTTAGTGTCATGCAGTAGCGGTCGTGTTCACAGACGCCGTTCAATTATGATACAACAGTGCCGTCCTGTTGAGCAAATTCATTGACGGTTCTTTTTCTTTCTTTTTCTTTCTTTTCTTTTCTTTTCTTTTTTATTCCGTCCCGTATTCTATCTATCTGCGGTATGTATCTCCCTCCCTCCTCTCCAAAAACTTCTAGAAGTTCTGTGGGACTTAAGGGGGGATGACACAAGAAGCGAAGGCAGGAGCCAGAGGGTAAGAGATGAAAATATTACGTGGTTCTTTAACGTGCACAGTACGGTGCTGTACGGTGGTGAGGTAGCTTGGTAGCGGAAAAACAGGACAAGACAGGAACTGGCAACTGGCCCTGAGGAGAATTTTTTTTTTGCAGGGTCCCAAGTTTCTGCTCCTACTGGCGTGCTCGAGCACGCACAGTACTCGTACTCGTGGGAAGAGGTACCCGTTTACTATTTGCAGGCGCCATGATGGTGGCAATGACAACGGTATGACACACGCGCAGACATCATTATGGACTCGGTGTTCCATTTTTCTTTCCTCTCTCCTCCGTCCTTCTCTCTTCAGACAGAATTTTATGTTTCAGCATTGGCTATTATATCGGTGCCCACCATTGCATTGGCCCGTGGAGAAGGGGTTCAAAAACAAAGGAAAAAGGAAAGAAGGTCCGGAGAGTTTGCCATTGGCACATGACGGTTTTGACGGTTACTCCGTGTCAGCCCGAATTTTTTTCCCCCCCATCCTTCCTCTCTAACGATCCTTCGAGGAGAGGTTTTTTCTTCTTCAAATCTTCCCGTGCGATAACCGGTGTCATACCCTGATGCATTAACTTACCGGCTTACGGTATCGGCTGGTATGCACGGGATTGGTGTTAATTGGTCAGGATATCCACACGTATGCTCCGTTTCGTGGAGCAAGAGTTGTACTCGTACTTGTATTGTACAGTACTATCCTAGCCGGGTGTGTCCCGGTAAAAATCGGAAACAGAGCCATTGTCTCCGTTGAGGTTTATATGGGATTATCAGGAACAGTTTTCCGATTCTTACTGCCACCTAGGTATAAAAAACCCCGAAATCCGCTGCCGCTCCTGTCAACATGGTGGAGGGGGCAGCGAACTGTGCGCCGAAAAATCTGGTGGCAAGCGTCAGATTTGGTCGGGCTGTTCGCTATTCCCCCTATTATGTTACTGCTGATGGAAAGACTCCATAATAGCTTATTACAAAGCGTATCGTGCTGCGAAATACTGTACTCACCGTCCTCGTAATATCAAACAATGGGAATACTTCCGGAGAGGCACAATGTTATAATCTCCCTTGTGTAAAACCGGCACGCTATGGCAAGGACGGTAAGGAGTCCACGAGTAAGCACCACACTGTAAGTGCAGTATCGGTGTTAAGCATCGCAGTGCGTCCCTAAGTCACCACTGCAACCATACTCAAAAAAACCGCTTTTGGAGACATAAGCACTGCAGTGGCCTCCTCAGGTTGCAAATTCAGAATGTGAAAAGGTTCGTTCATGCAAAAGAGCTGACAGACGGAGTGTATGGTGGACTTGGGAGAACGCAACCCAAACCCCATGCGTGCTGAAGCCCTTTCAACCTCAAACTCTGCATACGATCCAAGATTGATTCTCTAAAGTCAACAAGGAGAATTTCAATCACCAACTACCAGTACCAAAACTAGTGTTGGCCTTCTATATCCCATCAGCGGAAAGTTTTTGTTGAAACTTTGTGCAGAGAGATTAATGCCTGTCCTAGCTAAGACTCTGCCAAGCTCTACACAAGTACCGTATAATACTCAATTTCGTCCTCCTGGCAATGTTGTGCGTAGCTTAAAAAGAAAAAAGGCAAAAAAAAAACCAGATCAATCGGTGCTTGACCTCGATAGCACAAGAGAGTACTGTACTTGGCCAATCAACATGATATAAAGTGATGGAACGCTTAGCACCAAGACAAGCATCAAGAAGCGCCAGGTGTCCGAACACTTTGCAAATGGCCAATCAAGTTGCCGGTAACGGCATGCAAGATGGATGGGTGGAATGCCGGGGTACTCGTACTTTGAGCGACACGAGGGAAAACCGCATGAGCGGGGGGGGTGCGCAACGACTGCAGCCGTTTTGTTCTTTTTTCTTTTTTTCTTTTTTCCCTCCCTTTTTTTTTCTTCTTCTTTTCTTATAGTACAAGTATTATATTATTATGTATGATAGTGATTTGGGTCAGGGGCGGGTGTGGAGTATGATACCGGTAGGTGTGCGAGTACATGTAGGTGTAGGAGTAGGTAAGCGCTGGGTACAAGTATACATGTATTCGATAAGGAGGGTGTGCGTGTGCGATTAGGTACCGTATCATAATCCAAGTGCTACATATGATATGATACAGTAATTACCAGTACCCCACTAATATGTCTAACTTGCTTGCTTGCTTGCTTGCTTGCTTGCGCGTACAGTATAGCTAGCTACCTGACCCATCACGTTCATAAGTATCCGAGTACAAGCAGTACGATAAAAAGATGGATGGGCCACACAATACCGTACCTGTACAATACCACTTTTAGCACTCTACGAGCACTCTAACCACTCGGAACCAACACATCACATCACATCACATCACAACACATTCCTTCTTTCCCCTTCCTCCTCCTTTTCCCCGCATACCGTATTCCACTCGCTCCTCACGTCAACGCCCTATCCGCCACTCCGGCGCACGCGTGAGCCCATTGGAAACCCGTATAATGTCATGACATATATACTTGTACAAGTACCGTGAGTGAGTAATCCCGCGAAGAGACCAGGGTACATACTAGTAAAGTACGATACCGTATATTATGCAAGGCGCAGGGGAGTAGTAGACTTGAGGTTTTGATCTGATGTGATGGAGGTGTAGTGTAAGTGGGTAAGTGTGAGTACCGGTACTCAGTTATTGGGAGTATATCGGTGGTATGATACTTGTGATAATATTATGATAGATGGATTGGGGTTTTCAACTCTTGACTTTTTTTTTTTCTTTTTTTTTTGAAATACTGATAATATTATGATATCTAGAAGGGAAATGGAAATTACTCATATACATGCTTCCTTCCTTCCTCCCTTCCTCCCTCCCTTCCTTCCTTCCTTGAAAGAGGAGATGACAAAGTAAGGAACAAAACATGTGTATATATGTGTGTGTCCTGAACCACCGTAGCCTTCTCGTCGGGTTGCCATTGCTATCGATCCTATCATCAAACTTAAACTTGAACTTACAGTCTAACACTAGGAAGTAAGTGAGTGAGTGATCCTAACCCAAAAGCTCTCGATAGTGCAGGAAGCTCTGCCCGTTTGATATGATACGGTTACGGTACTCGTAGCACCTGCGCTGTTTCGTGAAGCGGATGTGTGTGTGAGATAAAGGGGTGCAGCGCTGCACTGTACCGCACTGGTGGTTAGGGGTGTCGTGGGTTATACGTGTGCGAGTATATATAATACGTGACATATATGGGTTGTGTATAAATAGTTTTGTGGGAAAGAGGATTGGGAGAGGGGGGGTTTATTGTATTGTATTGTGCACTGGATGGAGGAAGGAAAAAAAAAGAAAGGTAGGAAGGGAGGGAAGGAGGGAAGAGGTAATACAAAAAAATAAAATACAGATAGAGCCAAGTTGGGATGAAAGTGGTTAGGCAGAAATGGTGGGAAAGTCGGAGGATGTGGGGGCTGGTACATAAGCTAGTAATCATGCGATCCGAGTATATGCTGGTAGTACATAGAGTTTGTCGGTTCGTCTGCAAGTGCTGATGCTGTTGCTGATGCTATGGTAATGGGGGGAAAGCATTGTAGTATGTACCAAAATAACCATCACACAGCACAGAGCAGAGTATATCACCGCAGGAATAAGTTGATTGTTCCTGGAAACTCTACCCATACCCCCTCCCTATTCACTCTGGCTGCTCCTATTTTACTTTCAATTTTCCACAACCTTCCTTCGGCTGGTCGACCACCCAACTCCTCGGACACCTGGCCTGCGAAATGACTACCATATTCCGGGAAGGACGCATCATACCTACCTCCTCGCAGTCGCCCATCCACCCATACGTAACGGCCGGGATATGGGCACATGCGTGCAGTGCTCGCGCTCAGCAGCTGGTTCTGCCAGTTGGCAGTGCAAATATCGAGTGAGAATCTGTGCTGCGATGACATGTGTTTCTTCATTCATTTCTCTCACTTGAGGAGAAAAATAGAACACGTTTCCCTCCGGAAGTTTCAAGCAGCCAGGCAGAGACTGGTTCGTGCGGAGGGTATCCACGTGCGGTGGGAGAAACATTGATAAATTTGTGGGAATAGTGGAAGAGAGAAGAAAAAAAAAAAAAAAAGGTAGGAAGAGGAAAGTGGGGAGAAAAAAGAAAGGAAAAGAAAAAGAAAAAAGGAGGATCATCAAAGTGGTCAAAGGGGGTCTTGCGGGAATTTTCCCTCCTGACCTGACCGGGGAGACTTTAACGAGTGTGCTTTGGATATGCCATGCCATTCGGGTACCGTATTGTGTAGTATGCATGCTGTGCTCGAGTACTCGTAGACATCTACCGTAGCTTTCTTTTGCGACAGGATGGGGATGGGATGAGGGCCCTTCGTTGAAGCTACCGCAAGGATAAGGTATGGGAACTATGCAGTCCATGCCACTGTACCGTACCGAGAGCAGCACACTTTGCCGGCATCTATGTACGAGTACTCGAGTACTCGAGCCGTACCTGTATGAAGCTTGCTTGCTTATACAGAATAGTAGGTTGATAACCATCAATCTATACCTTCGCCACCTATGAGACTAATGCTTAACTCGTGCTCCTTGGGTACACTCCTTATCAATGCATTTATCCATTCTTGAGGAGGGGCTCTAGTCTCTCCGATGTATTGTATATGATACCTCCCTACCTACCTCATCACGTCGCATCACATCACGGCCCCTCTAGGGAAATATAAAGGCCGGTGGGAGATTTCGACGGCCTTCCTCAGAGTTTCTTTCGAAAAGGCATCCACGGGCTTAGTTTTTTTTTTAGGGGAAAAAAAAAAAACGTTTATCTGCTCGTGCGGTGATAGGTCCCCTCTTCCCATTTTTTCCCTTGCCCACCGCTTTCCCATGTAAAAAATTTTTCTTCCCCGTTTGGGTTTTGGGCTGGTCAGTACTAGTGCTCGTGGGACAAGTATTGACTGTGGCGCGAAGCCATGCCCAGGCAGAGCTTTGGTCCGCACAAACGGACGGAGGCCCCGAAAGGTTTTTTCGGGAAAGCCGCTTGCGCGTCAAGCTCGGAGGGCAAAGGTTTTCCCAATTTCGGGTTTTTTCTTCTTTATTTCCAACGTTTGAGAGCCTTTGTACTGGAGTGGAATCATATCTTGGCGGAGTCCCTGTCGTATACCGTGATATACTGTTTTTTACCTTGTGAAATATGCGATATTCTCTTTTCTTTCTTTCTTTCTAGATTGCTGCGTGCAAGTTGCGAAACCTGAAGCAGCATTGAGTGGCCGGCGCTGTCAAACGCTCCATCTATCATGCTGTGCCAAAATGCATGGGCGATGGTGAGAGAGATGCAGTTCCGTCCCATGTGACGGTTGCTCGGATCGAAAGAGGAACCAGGCGGTATGGAGGCAGGCGGCCGTGGTTGAGGTGGGGGTGGTGCCAGTTCGGCGCAATAGGTTTTTTTGTGTGGGAGGATTTGATAGAAAGGTAGCTCTTGGTCCTTAGCTCCGAATTGTGTGGAGCAAGGGAAGGGGAAGGGGAAGGGTACGATGAACCTCCTCTCCATCGTTGCTTCCTTCCTTCTTCCCGCTCTCATGCCCCGCCCGCTCTTCTGTCCGTTCAAGCGGTAGCAGGGGCTTAAATTTCGTGATCTTTCAACATCCTTGATCGCGGTGTTGTGGATTTCAGTGGGGTGCCAGCTGATGCCTTAGGCTCTCATGAAAAGACAAATGTCAAGAGCCATGTGGAAGATCTAATCAGACCTGTTGCACCCCTCCTGCCTGCTGACAGCGAAGCATGCCTGGAAGGCCGGGCGGAATGGGCAGAAGAGAGAGAGGAAAAATGGGGGGGAAACAAGGTGCCATCAAATACCTCTGACTTGGTGGGAAATACGAAAGAAAACTTTCCGCAAAATCTCTCTCTACTCGAGTACCGTACATTGCCAGGAGGTGAATGTTGTGCTGTTGGACTCCAGACACAAGACCAACTACCGGTACTCGTACAGCCTCTAATGTGGAAATTAAAAGTCAGAAACACGGTTGCTCAATTGGCTCGAGCACACTGAATGCTCCACCCCCGGAGGCCCGATCCCCGTTTCCCGATTTTTTTCTGCTCGAGGCTGCACGAGTGCAAGTGCAGTACAAATGGAGCAGATTGATGCCAACTCCCTTGAGATCTCAAGGAGCCCGCGCTGGTGTCGCTGTGCTTGCACTGTATTGGTGTCACACGCACTGGCACAGTATCTGCACGGTACAGAGGTTCAAATTTCTCGATACACCAACGTGTTATACAGCACAGCTGTATTTTTTCAACCCCAAAATCGATTTCCAAGTTGCTGACAAAGGTGCGCCTCATGGGTTACAACAAGCACTAGCTCGAGAAAACAGAAACTGGAAAGCTCTCTTTTTGGGAAGAAAGTGCACCGTGTGCTATACTGGTTGTCACTGGCAGGTACGAGTGATGGGCCTGGACTCATCGTCCTGCTTATTTCTCTCGCATACCCGTACGGCAGCGAGCGCGTGTCCTAATAGGAGGAGATATATGAGGTGGTTTGGTTTGTACAAGTATCATACTGTACCTGTGAGAAGGAAATAGGTATCGCCCTTTCGATGCTGGTCCACAAAAAAAGTTTCTCCTAGTCTCCGATCTGCTTTCGGGGCGAGAAGGAAGTTCTTCCCTTTTTGAAAGGATTGGGAGGTTTTTCTTCTTCCCCTCCTCTCCTGATTTTGATGTGGGGAAGCTCGCACTGAATTTGTGATATGTATTCTGGAAACTTGAGATGAATTGGAAATTTTTTGTATTATTCGGTATTTTATTTTTATTTTTGTTCAGCTATTGTAGTAATTCCGGAATTGTAAATTTATAGCAAAAAGGCGAAAAGGGGAACAGAATTTAGAATTTAGAATTGGTGAGCCGAACGAGCCGCACGCCGCTTTGGATGAGGACGGTGAAGTCACCTCCTTTACCGGTACTTGTATCATACGATATCATACTGTACGGTACCTTACCCATCATACCTTCTACAACAGCAGCTTCTTGGGTTGAGGGCAAGAGGCAAGACAACGAACGGTAAACTAGCCTTCTCTACACCTTCTTGCGGAAGCTCTTGAGGCATATTGATAACCTTTGTTTGTCTTTGTAGTAAGCTGCATAGCCAACTTCATCGCATCACATTTCCTCCAGCCTCATCATCTTCATCACTTATTCATCCAACCTCATTCTTCATCAGCACAACCGGCTTGAACCAAGTCTGTACGTGCAGCACCATTTCCTTGATCACTGCCCCCCCCCCTCCCCCTCCTTCGAT